>JAQZBX010034528.1:0-24953 GCA_029593785.1 Cabassous unicinctus | reverse complement strand
TTGAGATGTTCTGCCTACCCCAAATTTCATTACAGCATTACTTGTAATAATGAAAGTTTAGAAGCAACCTAAATATGCCCTAGAAGAAAATTCTTAATTTATTCCTCATCATCACATCTGCCACCATTAAAATGTTTGTGAAGAACTGCTAATAACATGGAGCATGCTAATTTTATAATATTTGGTAGAAAACAGTGTGCACATTTGAATAAATATCATGCTTTACATGACATATGTAGAAAACACCAACACTTATGAGCATGCAAAATTGGAAGGAAATAATGGTTAAGATTTGTTACATCTGGTAGTTGAATCATGTGCATTTATTTGTTGGTTTCTGTCTGTATTTCCCTACATTTTAAAAATAATAAACACGTTTTTTAAAATCTATCAGCCTTGGCAAAAAAAGTCTGAAATGGGCAGAGATTGGAAAGACAGAGGTACTAAAGATGCCTTATAGGACCTCTGCCACTCTGTGAGTAGAAGTTGAGGTGTGTGGGGATGGGGGGTGATGTGGGGTGCCCATGGGATGGACCATGGGCATTGATTGGTTTGCTTCCCTAGTGGGGATGATGACTTTCCTCAGTCCTGATGATCAAATTGCTACCCAAAGCTAGTAGTGGTGCTTCTCGCAGCATGGCACGAGCCCTTGCTGCAGGAGATCCCTGATGGCAGCCTCTGTCCTGATCCAGCATGTAAGACCTCGGTGGGTGGCTCCAAAGAAGGGCCACTGAGCAGCGTGCGCAAATAAACATCTTTCCAACCCTGCATCCTTAATCCGCAAGAAATCAATTCCATAGACGTTCATTTTCACATGCAGTTAGAGCTACTTACTAGTGACCCACCAAGTCCCTTGGTTTGTAAAGGAAATAAAATTCGTTCACTAGTCGAACTTTCTCCGGTAGCTATGCATTCTTACAAATAGTGGAGATCTCCACAATTTTGGAAAAAAAGATTTTATTATACATCATAACTGGTCATGATTTAGTTGTAACTTTTAATAACACCTTCTCTTGCATCAATTAATATATCTATAAAATCACCATTAAGTTGTACTTTTGTTCTTATGGAATTGCCGCATTGTTGCAATTTTGATAATATTGTCCACATCCAGTTTTTATAGGTCACAAGTTCATTGTCTTCCAGGAGGAGTAAATAAACTAGGAGGCCTTTGACCTTGCCTTTCCAAGGTAGCTGCAGACAGAAAAGTTTGAGATTTTTGGTCAACTCGGATATTAGGAGACGCAGAGTAAGATGGTGATGAATGTGAATATCCTTGGAAAATCTTTGGCTAGACATCCTAGAAACATCCAAATGTAGGAGTAAATGGCTTATTAATTATGAGCCTCTCACCTTGATAATTAAGCAATAAAGGCCCATCAGGCAGTGCATTTGTGGGCGATTAGAGCTGTGTTTGGGGGAGTCAGAAACTTACAGCTGAAGCTTAAGTGATTTTCACCACCTGAGAGATGCATTAATCACCTGGAGCTCCCTACCGGGTGGATTTGGTTGCTTATTTGGAATGGTATTTATGCATGAAAATGAGGAATATCTGTACATGCTGAGTAAAGCTTGGGAGTGAAGGATAGTTCCTCAGCAAGGACAAGCATGGTTTCCAGGCATAATATCCTGACTCAGTACAGCATCTGCCCAAGGGTCACCTCTGTGCTACTATTGGGAGGTAGAGATGCCCCAGACACTGATGACATAAACTGGATGTCCTGCCAGGTGTAAATGAGCGTTCCAAAGGGTGAAGTGACGTGTAGTAGAAGCACATCACTTCTAGAGACAACTCTACATTTAAATACTAAATTCATCCTTTACTGTGAAAGGTTGGACAAGTTAATCTTGCCGATCCTCCATTTTCTCTTCTGTAACATGGGCATATTAATTTATATTAGTCATCTGTTACTGCAGAAGAAACAAAGCACAACATATTTGTGGCACACAACAATGAGCATTTATTTTGCTCATGTGTGTGCAGGTTGATGAGCTCCTCTGAGTTTGCTTACACATCTGTTTTAGTTTCCTGGCTGCTAAATCAACTACCATGCAATGGGTTGCCTAGACAATGAGAATTATTGGCTCACAGTTTTGAGGCTAGGAGAAGTTAAAAATCGAGTGGTTATCAAGACTATCAAGGCTATCTCCCAGAAGATTGTGGCATTCTGGGGCTGGCTGCTATTGATCCTTGATCCTTGGCTCTTTTGTCACATGGCAAGCCCATGGTGGCCTCTCCTGGCTTCTCCTTTCTCTTCTGGGTTCCGTGGACTTTCAGCTTCTCTTTGTCCCCTCTGGCTTTCTCTCTGTGTGTCCTTCCTTATAAGGCCTTTACTAATAGGATTAAGACCCATCCTGATTGAGCTGGGCCCCTTAACTGAAGAAACTTCATCAAAAATCCTACTTATGCATGAATTAAGTTTAAGAACATGTTTTTTCTGGAGTCCATAGCTTCAAACCACCACCACATCTGCAGGTTGGCTGGATTAGGCTGAGGTGGGTAGGCTGGCTTTTTCTTGGTGTAGTTCTGTAGATCCAGGTCTATTCTAGTGTCTCCTCTTTGGACCCGTGAGCTAGTCCAGGCACATTCTTCTCCTGGTGAAGGCAGAGGTGAGTGGAAACATGGAAGGCCTCTTGAGGACCAGTCTCAAAACTGGCACATCATCACATCTGCCTCATCCCTTCAGCCAAAGCGGGTCGCAAAGTCAAACCCAAAACCAAGTTTTGGGAAAATACATGTCATTGCTTTAGTAGCTAGAGCTGGAAAGTCACTTGGCAAAGGGCCCTGGGAGAGGGAATGTGAAACTTTTGAGCCGATACTGCAGTCTACCATATAATTGTCTTATTCAGCTGCTACTGGAGGTAGGTGGGCTATTGCGAGTTGCCCTGTGAGGCACTGGACATGTGGTGCTGAACGAGGCACCCTCGTGCAATTTAAAGCCTAATGAGCATGTCAGACAATAAGCAGATAATGATGTACATTCACAAATTAATGACAATTGACATAAATACTATAATGGATAGTAAGGGATGCTAATAGGGCTAATCATGAGGGGCTCTAATGTGAAGTCCTGAGCATCCTGGCACTCGGTAGGCACTGCGCAAAGACTCCCAGTCAAGGTAGGGTTTGAATGCAGGCTCTGCTGGCCAAGCCTTGCACGCTGGCATGGGCTGTGAGGCAGCCCTGCAGGAAAGGGTACTGTCTTCCCCCCCAGCCCCAAACGCCTCTCAATGTGCAAACTCTCCGAGCTTACCACACACTATTTGAAGAAATCTCCCAATAGGCAGCTATCTGGTGTCCTTTTGAGCCTGTTGAGGCTCAGGGTGTCTGCTGAACTGGTTATCTGGTGCCCCACCTTCCCTGGCTCCTGATAGATAACATGAGTTAATACACATGGGAGAGAAGGAACCTGCAAGAAGAAGAAGAGAATGTTTAGAGGGGAGACCGAAGAGATTGGGATTCCAAGAAGGCTCTGGGTGATGACTGAGGGGGCAGATATTGAGCACAAGCTGTGCTGCCTCGGGGCCTGGGGTAAAGTACAAAGGGGCCTTGAGAAGTGGAGCCCTCTGCTTATTTCTGCCTTGAGCACAGCACGGCTCTAGCGCAGAGAGGCCATTTGGCATCACGGAGATTTATATTTCTAGGGGCCCTGAGGGAGCACAGTAAAGGATGAGGCAAAATGGAGAGCAGCAGGCAGAAGTGGGATGGTGTGGAGGATGCAGGCGTAGGCAATTGGCTGATAGTCACGTGAAAGCATAAATCATTAAGTGATTCATTTAGGTGCTTACTGTTCACCAGATTCCCTGTGACTTTATTATGTCTTTATTCAACAACTATTTGTTGAGCGCCTGTTTTGTGATTTGCACTTTAGCTACCAAGATGAACAAGGCAGGCTGCCCCTGCCCTCAGATGGCTTGCATTCTTTTAGGAAAAGAGGCATTGAGCATCTAATTACATGGCTAATTATTTATTCACAGTAATTGTTGCTTAACATGTCTGAGGCTCCGTTTCCTCATCTCTGAAGTAGGAATAAGAACAGATTCCCCTCCAAAGGCGGTTGTGAGGATTTGATGAACTGTGTTATACAAAGCCCTTAGCACGGTACTGACACAGAAGAGCTGAAATATTACTTTTATTTCCAGCTGTTTCCAGGACATGAGAAGGACCCTGGGTCTGGCAGCTCAGACAGCTCTCTGTGGTCCGCCCGGTGCTGGCCCAGGCTGGGCCCCTCTGACCCAGGCTCCTGTTCCAACAACTGGACTTCAGTCTTATTGCAGTTTGACTCCCAGCATGCAACTTTCATTTGAGATCCAACCCAGAGGGGCATGGAAGAAATTGGATTTATTTTTATGACAGTTCTTAGTGGAGCCTGACTATCAATCACATGTCAAGATGCTGTTTGGGAGGAAATGGGTTATGGGTGGACTTAGGAGACCTAGCTCCACTTACAAAGTAAGCGATGGTAAAACATCACTTTCTCTCTGTGCTCCTCAATTCTCTCACCTGAAAAGTGGATGAGAAGAATACCAAAATGAGAGGGTACTGCTAGGAGTCAATGAAATAATAGGAATGAAAGCCCCCAGCACATGCCTGCCTGGCACGCAGTAGGCACTCAGTAAATGGACGCTCCTACCTGTAATGTCTTTGGGTGTTCAACAGAGGGCATGGAATTGACTCTTTTTTTTTTTTTTTCTTTTCTTTTTTGGAATTGACTCTTTAAGCCATTATACTGCATCAAGACTAATTAAGACAATCATAATAACGAGACCGAGAACCATGTATCAATGCAGACACTGCAGGCATGAGAAAAATAGATCACAACTGTAAAGCAGACCTAGTATTCAATAAATAGATCATAACTGATTAGTCATCCCCTACATTTGCCCAGCACTTCAGAGTTAATGAAGCAGTTTCACCCTGGTTGGTGTAGTAAATGTTCACAACCACACTATGGTGAGGCTGGCATTAACTCACTGAACAAATACTTTGGAGAGCACCATTAGGAATATTGTAACGATAAAGGAGACGGGGCTCTTGACTCAAGACTTTGGTATGGTTTGGGAAATAGGTGGGTCCATTAGTTGCCTCTTTGAGTGTGATAGAAGCAGGGGATGTAGAGTTAGAGGGGTTCCTCCCCCACCCCTGGGATCCAAAAGCTTCTTAGTGGAGGCATTGTCACAGCTGAGTCCTGAAATATGACTGGCAGTTTTATTGGTGAAAAGGAGTGCATTCATTAGGCTAGGCTAAGACACAGGAACAAACAGACCCAAACATGTAATGCCACAATACAGTTAAAGTTTATTTACTTTTAAAATTATTTTATAAACTTTTTATTTTGGAGTAATTTTAGATTTTTTTTTTTTTTTTTTAGAGAAATTTATTTATTTATTTGTTTTACCAGGAGGTCCCGGGGATCGAACCCAGGTCCCTCCATATGGGAGACGGACGCCCAACCATTTGAGCCACATCTGTCCCTAGATTTATTTTTTAAAGTTGCAAAAGTGATGCAGAGAGTCCTTGAATACTTTTCACCACTTCCTCTTTACCCCTAATGCTAATATCTTGCATTCCGTGGTATGTTTGTCAAAACTGAGAAATTACTATTGGTACCTTATTATTAACTAAACCCGAGGCTTTATTTGGATTTCACCAGTTGTTTTCACTAATGTGCTTTGCCTGTTCCAGAATCCAATCCAGGGTACCACATTGCATCAAGTAAAGTTAACATTTGCTCACTCTGGACGGGTAAACAGGATAAAGAGCCTTCCAGCCAGTCACTCAGGGACCCCGGGGGGCAGTGGTCTTGCCACGTTCCACTCATGGCTCACATGGTGAGCTCCACCAGCAGGCGGCGAGAGGATGCAGGAGCGGGGTTCACGCAGGCCACAAGAGAGGAATATATTCTCTAGCTGGTAGCTCTTCCCTGCTGTTGATGTATGCGATGGAAGGGGAGAATGAACTCACTAGAGAACTAGCTGCGCGCCAGGAGGAGGATGTGGCAGTGTATTGTAAGCAGAGGCAATTGCATGAATAAAAGTGGAAAGGAAGAGCGATGTCTGCTACTGCCGTTTTATAGGCAGGACAGTTGCACGACACGCCGGGATCCCACAGCTGCTACGCAGAGCTGTCGAGGTGCCCAAACCACCCTGGGCTCACTTCCCTCTCCCCAAACTGACAGGCTCACCTGCTGGAGGAGCCACGGAGATGCGGTATAAATGTCACACGCTTTTTAAGGCCTTTTATCTGAAGTATTACAACTATTCCATTTAGGAGGAAGGTGGCTCCCCAAATGCCTTCATTCTTCCCAAAAACAGCAAGTGGAGAGAGAAGATGAGAGAGGTTTTCTCAGGGCCCCATATAGATTCTGACCAGGTCCTGGGCTGCATCTGTGCCCACGGGCTCTGTCGCAGCTGGACACAACGCGGGCGGGTGTGCATTAGCAACGGCGTGTCTGCCTGTCACCTCGCGTGTGGCGCTGGTGTCTCTTTCTGGCTGGATGGAATATAATGGCTCCTCGGGCTGACAGTGACAAACGGTGGTGTGCGGAGCATGCTCTTCTGAGTGATGGGATGGGCCCGTGCACCCAGACTGACAAAAAAACCAGGCCTCAGAAGCTGGTGTCTGTCCTTTGGGGTGCCCCAAGAATGCCCCAAGGCCTACTTCCTCTCAGGTTCTGGCCACACCCAGCCCTGCCGCAGAGGACCCAGGACACCAAGTTACCTCCTGTAACCTGATCTGCCGATGACTGGGCCCAGTTCCTCTGTGTGCTCATCAACATGGAACTAGCTTCATTGTGATTTTTTTCACCCTCATTTTAAAGGTGATACATGCTTTTTGGGAAAATTCATAAAGGAGAAAGTAAAGTTGCTTTCGTTTCCTAGACTGTTCAAGCAAATCCCATTAAATGGGGCAGGATAAACAATGGGAATTTATTTGCCCATGGTTTTGAGGCTAAAATAAAGTCCAAGTCAAGGCGTCATCAAGGTGAGGCTTTCTTTCCAGAAACCAGCGTTCTGGGGCTGGTGCAGCAATGCTCGGCTCCTCTGTCACCTGGCAAGGCACATGGCGGCCTCTTCTGGCCTCTCCCTTCTCTTCAAGTTCTGTCCATGTCCAGCCTCTTACTTCCTCTGGTTTTCTCCTTTCTGTCTAAATTTCATTCCTCTTATGAAGGACTCTAGTCAATGGGTCCTACTTAGAATGGGTTCATGCCTACAGAAATGGATTAAATTTAAGAACATATTTTTCCGGGGTACATACTGCTTCAAACCTCCACAAAAGTTAAGTCCTGTACTAGATTCCTATTGCAGCTGTAATAAACTGCCACCAACTTGGTGGCTTAAAGCAGCACACACTTACTCTCTTATAGTTCTGGAGACCAGAATTCTGAAATCAGTTTCTCTGGGCCAAAATCAAGGTGTCAACAGGGCTGCACTCCTTCCAGAGGCTCTAAGAGAGAATCTATTTCCTTGTCTTCTCCAGCTTCTAAAGCTGCCTTTCTTGACTAGCGGCCTCTTCCTCCTCCTTCAAAGCCAGGAGTGTAGCATCTTTATTCAGTCCTCATTTTGCCGCCTTTGCCTATAGCCAAGGCTCTCTCTACTTCCCACTTATAAGAACACTTGCCCTTGCAGTCAGGGCTCATCCAGATAATCCAGAATAATCTCCCCATCTCAAGGTCCTTGATCACACCTGCAAAGTCTCTTTTGCCATATAAGGTAACATTCATGGGTTCTAGGGGTGATGACCTAGGGATCCTTGGGAGACATTATTCAGCCCCACGCAACCTGAGATGTTTCTAGTGAGAACTAACCCCTTTGGGATTTTGGTCTGTTTCTCCTGTGAGAGAGACTGGCTGCCCGTTGGGCCCACAGCCGGACTGCACTTGACAACCTCCCTTGTGGTCAGGGATGACCATATGGCTACGTTTTAGCCAGTGATATATGGGCAGAGATGAGCTGTGCCTCTTCCAGTCCCAGTCCTTACAGGCCCCTCACCCAACCTGCGCACCCACCCTCTCTTCCCTCTTCTGATGGCCAGATGCAGAGGAGCCAGTAGGGGACTTCAAGACCCAAGGAGTAGGGTGGAGCTTCTGAAATTAGGAATCTGGTGCTTCAATGACCAAGGAGCAGAACCTCCCTGCACACCCTTATTTGACTGTGACAGGAACAAAAAATCAATCCTTCTTGTGTTTAGTCTCTGAGATTACAGAAATTATCCTATCCTGAATAAAATACCTTCCAAACATTTGCATTCACCCAGACTTACACACCCACACTCTTATAATAATCAGTCCTATTTTGAATTATTTTTCCTAACCTGCTTTAGGCTCTCAAAAATGGCATGGACATCTACCCATGATAAAGATGTATTTATCCAATTATTCCATTCTATGTATATACCTGAATTTAACTACTCTCCTATTATTGGACAATTAGGTTGTCGATTTCTTTAGTTTTTTAAACATTTCTGTTATAAACAGCCTTGTGCATGTCTTTGTGCACTTGTCCAAACATTTTCTTAGAAAAAATTCCTCAAAGTTGAACTATTTACCCACATTTAAATGATTTTTACTAATCACATCATTCTCTTAGAAAGGAGCTATTGGTTTGTAATTCCTTCAGGGAGGTATGAGAGATCGAATTTCCCAAAATCATCATCCATCTTTCAAGCTTTTACTAATCTGATGAGTAAAAAATAATAGCTTGGGAAGCGGGTGTAGGTCAGTGGTTAAGCTTCCCATGTACGAGGTCCTGGGTTCATTCCCTGGTGCCTCCTAAAAAAATTAATAAAAATAAAAAAAAATTAATAATAATAATAGCTTGTTTTAATATGTTGTTATTTATTAGTAAGATTGAACATCTTTTTATACTTATTAGACTTTGACATTGTCAGTTGCCTCTTTTTTTTGCATTTTTTTCTGTTGGGGTTTTCACCATTTATTGTTTTATAAGAGCCCTTTGCATATTAGGTATAATCTATTACTAGTATGCTTTTCAAGTTTATTTAGTTTTTAACTTATGTTCTTTATTTTCTTTTTTCCATAGAGAAGATTTTAATTATTTCAATCTTTCTTCCTTGATTTTAGCATAATTATACTTTTAGGGAACCAAGGCCAGAATATGAAAATATTCTCCAGATTTTTTTTCTAACATTTTTATGATTTTTTTTTTTTTTTTTGCTTTAAGAATTTAATCTTGAATATATTTCCATATAAAAAGTGATATAGTCAGTTGGCTTTATTTTCTCTAAAGAACAGGACATGTTCAGAGCACTAAAAGAAGCTTAGGATGGCTGAGCGGCCACCCTGGAGAAGGATGTTTAGCACAGAGGCTGGGGGGCTGTGGTCAGGGCCAGGTCGTGAGGGTGATGGATGCTGGAGAACATGACAAGGCTCAGGTGCTTGTGGGACATCCATCCTGCTTTGGGCGTTCAGCAGGAAGCTCAGTAGGCTCATGGGGAACTCGGATGTCTAAACCCCTGGGACTGGACCTTGAATAGATTCCAGAGAAATGAATGCACAAGAGTGTTCATAATAGCTTTATTCGTAATGATCCCAACAGGAAATAACCCAAATGGCCATCAACAAGAGAATGGATGAACAAATCATGAGATTTTATCCATACAATGGAAATCTTCCTAGCAAAAGAAAGGGGTAACTTGGCACACTCATAATGCAGATTAATCTCCAAAACTTAATGTTGAGCAAAGCTAGACCTACAAGAATGCATACTCTATGATTCCTTTTATATGACGTTCAAGAACAGGAAAAACTCTCTAATGCTGATAAAAGCCAGAATAGTGACTTTTCTATGGGGGTGTGGTTACTACCTGAGACGGGGAATGAGTGTACTTTTGGGAGTCATGGAAATAAATCTCTATCAGTTTGGGTGGTAGTTATATGGATACAGACACATATAAAAATTCATCAAGCTGCACAATTGTGATTTGTATATTTTACTGAGTGCAAATTATAGCTCAAAAGAGAAAAAATACTGCAAATGGATAAGAATGTTCAACCTCATTTTATAGATGAAGCAATTGAAGCCCAGAGAAGTGATGTGATTTTCTCTGACTTGGTGCTTCAGACTAAGACTGCCAGATTTCAAGCCTGCAGCCATGTGATGACAGAATTGTGATTTTTGTCCACCAGCTGTAAGATGGAGGTTCAGCTCTAGGAGACAGCCCTGAGAGGACCCTTGGGGAACCATAGCTAGTATCAGGCTCCCAGTCCATGAGACTGAAATTCCAGCAGAAGTCTGATGTGTTAAGTGGGAAACAGGCGGAAATCCTATCATGTGGTTTTCTGCTCTTTGGAGCACATGCCAGCCTGAGCTGGTGGCACGTGCTTCCAGGGGTGAGGACCAGAGTTCTCCCCATTGCCCCTACTCCCAAGGCACACCTAGCTTGGCAGCTAAGGCAGCGTGAAGTGTGGAGGTCAGCATTCTAACCCCACCCGCTAAGTCTACCAGGAGACCTTGGCACAAGGCAGCAGCTATAATTCCAGAACTGGAGAAGAGTGTGAAAGTCTAAATGTACTCTGGGAGAACTTTCCACCTGGCTTCACTGGAATACACCTGTGGGATCATTCGTGCCAATATTTGTCTTAGGTGTCCCCATGGTGTGCATAGAACCTTGCTGGTGACAGCTGGACAGCAATATAGCTATTAAATATGCATTGATGACAGCTGCAGTCTGGAAGCAAGCCAGATCAAGAGCCACACCCAGCCTCCAGCCCTTAGCCTCGGTCCTTTACAGGGACTTAGGAAAATAGGCAGTGACTGCAGGTCCATGCTTTCCTCTGGAGTTTCCGGGAGGGGGCCAATACCTCCTCATGGAACTCTCTAAGGAAACCAGCACACACATTTACTGATTGAAGAGCAGTTCATCTCTCAGGTTATAGTTCCAAGAAAGAAAAAGCAATTGTTACAGTCCTTAAATGAAGGCAAAGGCAGACCTCATTTAGAGGTGATTTCTGCATCATGGGGATGGGCAGCATTTGCTGTCAGCTGCAGGTTAACCACAGGGCGCTAGTGCCAATTCAGAAGCCTCCTAGACCTTTCCGTCTCGGGGAGGAAATTGCCCACAGATGTGAAGAGTCATTATAAAAAGAGGCTGGGGTGCAAAATGGGTGTGCCTGTGCTCTGCTTCCATTGAGAAGGCAGGAATGAGAGGCTTTCACTAAAACTCCTCGGATTCCAGTTAGACACCTAGAAGCACTTCCCTGGCAGTGGCAAAATTGTGCTAGGATTCTCATGGGGGTCGCTGCTAAACATGTGAGCCCCATCCTTGTCCTCCAGAAACTCAGTCTACTGAGACACACAACATATCCTCTGCTACTTGCAAGGAGAACCCAGACCAATGTGCACGTATGCTAATATGCATGTAGATGGCATGCTCAGTGGATTGCCAAGGAGAGTTTAATGAAGAGGCTACCAACAAAGGTGACGGCAGTGGTTCTCAACGCGGGGCAATTTTGTCTCCCGGGGACACTTAGAAGTTTCTGGAAACATTTTTGGTTGTTGTAACTTGGGAGGGGAGTGCTACTGGCATATAGTGGGTAGAGGCCAATGATGCTGCAAAATATACAACTCCCCCAAAACAAGGAATTATTCCATCCAAAGGGTCAATAGAACTGAGGTTGAGACACTTAGATGTAAGAGAATATAGCCACTGCCAAACTGTGAAGAAACGGGAAGAATGACTTCGCCAACCTCTCGGTCCTCCTGCCTCAAATCCTGCACTCAGACCTCCTATTGTCTGAACCCTATCAGAAACCAGAGACTAAGTCAACTTTCTGGCCACAGAGAAGGGGAGTGAAGATCAAAGAATTGCATGGGTCAGGGGAGAGCAGATGGCTCCTTCAGCCATCCTCATGGGGCAGGACTTCTCTTCCCTACCCCGCCCTGGACAGCCTCCCCGGGATGAGCACCGGTTGTTGATGCTCTGTGCTATGCTCTCTTTTGTCTTTGCTTTTGCTGATACTCTTTGGATATTTGCTGTCAGAATGAGGGCAGGCCATGGGGGTAGGAGCTTTCCATGGGTTCAGAGATGACAGAGTATGTATGATGCCGGAAGAGAGCTTGGAGATGCCACTGAAATGTCGCATGTGGATTTTCATACAGTTCAGAAACTTCTCACCTCCTACCCGGCTTGGATGAGAATGTAAGAATTAAGGAGCTGCAACATTTTTCTAGCACAATGAACTTTAAAAATGGAATTGCTGTGCAAAGTAATGACTGATATTTCAGTAAACAGGCTAAGTACAATTGCATTATGGTTATTTCAGCTTTGACATTTATTTGCATTTAGAATAGCATCAGCAGGGATGTTTGGAGACCCAGTTGTTCTCCCTCCTCAAAGCTCAGCTCTTTCAAATCAGGGATCAAAGTGCATTGATGGAAGAGACTGCAATGTCAGGCCATGCCCTCCAGCCTCTAGGTGTCATTCCATTCTCTTCCTGGTCACTTGCTATCCTACCTTAAGGATGGCCAGGTATCTTCAGACATCAGAAGGTAAAAAATGAGAATAGGTTTAAAATCTATTAAATAAACTCCTTGAAATAGATGGTAAGGGGACAAGGAAGCATGTGTACCTACCCTGTTAGCTCTTATTATTAGAACCAGAAGCTTCCTCAACCACCCTCACTTGGTTTTGGCCTATAGGATCGCAAAAAGGAATATGGTGAAGACAAAAACCCAGGTGGCTTGCAGATTCTCAGGAGACGTGTTGGAATCCCTGCCCACATCAGAGAGCGTGCCATGCGGCATTAAGCATTAAGAATCCTGCAAAGATTTACATAGATTAAGTCCCTGTCCATACTACAACTCCTCTCCCAGTCCCTATGACTTTCTGTCTCATCAGCATAACAATCCACAGTTCATAATAAGCACTGAAGACATTTTAGGGCAGTGGAAGAAACATGCATGAAAATACATTCTTTGTCCTCATTTTGGAGGTATTTGCCTTTATAGAGTTCACTCAGAAAACTCATGTAGGCTTGATGTGGACAACCAATCAGCACTTGAAAGGCACCATCTTGTTCGAAGTGCCCCCAGCTCCTTCACACTGAGGATACTGCTCAGAGCCTTGGGGGAGCTGAGCCCCAAACTGACATAAATCCCAAGGATCTTACTTCTGGCCAGCTAGCTTTGCATCAGCCACAAAATGGCACTGAACACTTTAAGGTAAATGGACATGGCCAGGTTGTAGGTGATTACATCAAGGCACAATTCACAAGAAGAATATCTCCCATCTAGTAATGACTCTGGTAAATCTATGGGGGCAAAGTTGGTTTGATATGAGTAGCAACACCTACATCCCTTTGGAATTTACTGAGTGCATCATTCATTATTGCCTGGAGCAAGCCTTCTTGCCTGCTTTCTGCTCAGGAGCTAAGGAATGGATCCCAACTCTGTGCTAAGAATTCATTTTCTCTTCATGGCTTTGTCAAGAGCAAAAGTGGCAATACTGACCACTGTTAAACATGTGATTCATTTAACTAGAAGTGCTGGATGTGTCTGTGGTTAGAAAGCTCTTGGTCAGCTGAGTGGCTCTCCCAGCCTTCTGGAGCTTTCCTTCCTAGGCAATCCAGGATCAGAACTGATTTAGGGTTTATCCAGGTAGAAGAAACAAAGATGAGGCAGATATTTCTAGTCCTTGACTATGGCAGCTCCAATCATTTTCTTTGTATGACTATATTTCTTTAACAATTTTATACAACTAGAATCTGCTTCTCTAAATGACCCTTGTATGCCTTTGCCATTGGATCATGTGGACACATTTGCTCTTCCAAGCAACAAGGAGTGGAAAAAGGGCAGTAGGATTGGCCAATGGTTTGATCTCTGACAGCAGGGATTTTTGGGGCTGACTAGTGTCCTAAAAGGTGGGGGTAGGAGTTAGCATTGCATATGTCAGCAGAGGAATGGAGACTCCAGGGGAATACTACATCCCTACTACCTTTTTTTGGCTGTGAGAAACCCCTATGATCTGTTGTGGTGTTTTGCTGGTTGCAGATGGGCCTCTTACTAGTCCAAAGAACAGGGTACAGTATAGCCTTTCTGTATATTCAGAATGAAACCATTCTGAGTACTTGTGGTGGTAGGTTCTGAAGGCAGGTACTGTCTTCTTGTTCACTGCTGTGTTCCCAGGCTCTAGCACAGTAACTGATATATAGTAGGCACTCAATAAATGTTTGAATAAACAAATGCATTTTGAATACTAGAAACAAAAACAGCTTTTCCATGGAGGAGCTGAGCTTTCTACAGTCATCTCCCTGCATTTGCCACTTTGGGTTGTGTCTTGTGTTTGCATGGCTCTAGGCTTTCCCACCTGGGAAAAGTGTCCAGAAGTGCAGGAGAGAGAGAGATACATTCCTTCTCATTTTTCTACCTTCAGACTCGTGGCTGGTTGTGGTCTCAGACTCTGATGGAGGGTGGCTCTACCTGAATGAACAAGCACCCACCAAAGGTGGTTTTCTCATGCACATTTGAGTCTGGCCTCTCCCTGGGCATCAGCAGCTGCTCCTTATATCACCAAGTTAAGGATGGATTGATTAAGCAATAATGTTCATTGAACTTCTTTAACCAAAATGCGCAATGCTTTGGAAGCCAAGAGCTGTAGTCCTGCGTCTTCATGAAACCTGTATAGAGGGCAGGATTCCGTGCTGTACACAGAGTCTGGGGCAAGGAAATCCTTGCTTCTAATCCCTGCTCTTCTGTGTATAAGCTGAGAGACCTTCAGTACTGGGAGACCTTCGTGTCACTGAGCTTCAGTTTCTTCAGCTATAAAACAGAGATAACAAATCAATGCACATGTTTGTAATGAGGCTCGGGATTTGTGAATATGTAAAATATGTGTGTTGCTATTCATGGGTTCAGAAAGGTGTGGTTTCCACCACTAACATCCACTTACTACATGATTTAAGGACATTGCTCAGCTCCAAGTCTTAGTTTTCTCACCTGTAAGTGGAAGGTGATGATAATCACTCTTCTGCCTTGTCTTGTGGATTTATTAAGAGATGTGAGTGATGTAAAAGGTGGGGAGGAAATGGAAGAATTCAGCTGCAGCCTTCAGAAGCCATCACAGGCCTGGTTTGACCTAGGCTTGTTACTGTAGAATCCTACCTCGAGAGGTAGGATATACAACTGGCCAGGGGGGAGAAGTGCTGTTGATCTCTGCCTGAGCAGGAGGTGTGAACACCCCCAGATAAATGAGCTTCCAATACAGCCTTCCTCACTTAGTAGATATGTGACTTGAGAGAGTCGAATCACTTTCTGAACCTCAGTTTTATCATTTTATATCCTTCTGGCCTTTGTTTAAATACCACCCTCTAAAAAGTCTTTTTATGTTAATCAGCTTGACTATGGTAACAATAGAAACGTGTATCATTGGCTTACACAACAAACATTTATTTTTTTCTTGCTCACATCCCTTGTAGGCTGGCTTCAGGTTGTGGGTTCTCATTCCAGAAGCCAAGCAGAATGACCAGCTCTTGCCTGCAACATTCATTGTTCATGGCGGAAGACAGAAACAAGGGGCTGAGCGAAACGTACAAGTGCATTTAAAACTTCCTATTGGAAGCCATTTTGGCACATCTGCTCACATTCCATTGGCCAATGCAAGTCACATGACATGCCTTACGTCTCTGAGGCAGGGAAGTGTGCTTTGTGGGGTAGCAAGGACTACAAATCACTTGGCAATGGCAGAGCTGTAAAATCACCTTAGAAGCAGGGATAATGGATTTTGAGCAGTGACATAACCTACCCCATCTTCCCTGACTACCTTATTTAAAGTAGCAACCCCCAATACCTGTGCTGCCATTCTAGTTTATGTTTCTCCATTGCACTCATCATCCTCCATCATAATTCTATGTAATTTACATTAGTTCTTAATTGTCTGTCTTTCTGCACTTGACCACCCTAGAAAGTCAACTCCGTGAGGGCAGGAATTTTCATCTGCTTTTCCATGGATGTATCCACAGAGCCTGAAATGATGCCATAAATACTTTGAATTGATTAACTTATATGATGATAACAATAGATGATGTGTACCAGGTAACTCCCTAAGCCTTAAGTCTTTTCTTCCAGGCCCAGCACATTCCACAGAGTTCCATTTCTCCTCAGCACTCTAGCTGCAGTGCCCTGAGCCACTCCGCAGGTCACGTTTGAAAGCCTGTGTGTTGGTCGGCCCATACAAATGGTCTGCTGTCAAGTACTTGTCTCTCCCTATAGATGAAATATTGGGATGGCACAAACAGTCCAGGCAGCCCGTTTCAGAACATAATACTTTCCTGAAAACTTGCATACAAGTCCAGTTGTCCAGTGGTAGAATAGTTGGCTTAGGTTTCTCGGTTTTGTTGCTGTAGCGGGGGCGCAGGGGGCCTGCTTTAAGAAAGCTAAAAAGAATCACAATTCCCCAACTACTCTCGCCATTGACATAAAACCTTCAGTGCTCTATTTCCAGCATTCAATATATCTTTAATTTTGTTCTTTTCATTCACAATTCAGCACACATTTGACCAGTTTAAATCCAATGAGCATCCAATTGAGGCTAAAAATTTACCGCTTTCAGCGATGCCTAATGATTCCCATCATTGCCTCGAGTTTTTAGACCTGCACTTTTCACAAATGTGAGTGCTTCCATAATTTCATTTCAGTTTTCTGTTTCCACAGAATGCTAATGAATGACAACATGCATAAAGACCTCATATTCTCATGCCATCGTGTTTCTGAGCACCCACTAAGTGGCTGCCCCTCTAAAAGGCAGTTGGGACCTGTGGGGAGCAGTGGGGACAACCTCCCTGCCCTCCCGGAGGGTGAGAGCCCTCTGGGGAGATAACTACAGCGACATTTGTGCAAAGAGGTGAGGCAGCCAGCATTGAACTGGGGGCTGGCAAAAGTTGCCACTTTTGTTTTTCTTTTGTTTTTATCTATTGATGCACAAAGTTTCTGTATTGCAGAGAAAATGTGTTTTAAGGGTGCCCCCGAGTAATATACAAGAGGAAGAATTGTTCAAAATTGATGAAACAAAATTCAAGGATTTCCTGTGTGGAATTATGAATTCTTTTTCCTCTTCTTCCAAGGGCTTTCTTGTCTTAGATAACACATTTATAATTCCTTAGAAGTAAATCTAGGATCAAGGAACTCTCAGGCCTGTTCCTTCTACCCCTTCCATGATTCTTGGTGGCACTTCCTACTCTGCTGTCCCAGTCAGAAACCTTGGCATCATCCGAGATACTGTCCCCATTTCCTCCTCCCCCTCAGCCAAACAGTTACTCAGTCCTGCCAGAGTCACCTGAGAAATGACTCCTGGGTCCAGGGCTTTCCCTTTGATCCCCCTACTCAGATTCCTGGAAAGAAAACAGTCGCTGCCTGGAATATTGCTGGTCTTCCTGCTGCAGGTTCAACTCAGACCTGGCTGCCACTTCACCCTCTAGCATCTGATCTGGCCACTTCACTCTCTGCTTGAGATTCCGCTGTAGGTTAGAGAGGAAAAGCTGATGTGTGTGAGAGGAAATAAAAAGATGTGTGTGAAAATAAACGCATGTGAGAGAGAAAGTGTGTGAGAAAGTAAAATTGTGCTGAGAGAAAGTAAAATCGTGTGAGAAAGAGTGAGTGGGGAAGAGAGAAAGTAAAACCACATGCGAGAGAGAAAGTAAACATCTATGAGAGTGAGAAAGGAAGTGTGTGTAAGAAAGTAAAATGCAGTGTGTGAGAGAAAGTAAAAGTGTATATAAGGGACAAAATAAAACTATATGAGAGAAAGTAAAAGTGTACGTGAGAGAAAGTGAAAATAGGCTGAGAGAAAAAAGAAATGTGTATGGGGGGAGAAATTAAAAGTGCGTAGGGAAAGAAAGTAATACTGCAACTCCTAGAGATAGTGAAAATGAGGGTTGGGAGAAATCGTAGGTATAAAGGTGAGGGAGAATGAGGAAGGGTGAGTGAAAAAGAGAATTAGACAGAAAAATGGACCTCACATCACAGGACCTTGTGTGCCTGGAGCCCCTTTCCACAGTTTTTCTCAAGTTAGCCTCTTTTTAGCTTAATCTGGTTCCTTCCAGGTATCTGACCTGTCGAAAAGAGATCTGGCTCACAAAGAACCAGATGAAAAATTTCTATCTGCCCCTGGATTGTGTAGTGTGGCCACCCTGTGGAAAGGGATGTCCTGTCAGGCCAAATTTAAAGCTTCAGCAATTTGACTTGGGGACCAGGGTAGGGAATTATTTAGAGATGAATCATTTCCTGACATGTGTTACCCCTGCAAGGAGGCCTACCCACTATTGGGACCCCAGTTCTTAGGTCAGCAAATGTAGGTGCTGGAGGGCTGCCAAGGCAGCCTGGAGAGGAACAGGGAAGATGGTTTCAACCAAACCAGGCTTGGGTCGAAAGTCAGAAGGCACAGATTTGGCTTCCTATTTATTACCCCCACCCCATAAACTTTGTATGTAGAAATGATTGCAGGATGGACATGAGTGAAACTAGACATTGATATGGCCCAGATGTAAAAATACAAACATGAATAGCTTGCTTATCTACATGTTATCTTACGTACTTCTGGAAGTGTTCTGTTTCCATCGATCGGCTTCAGACTGAAGGTGGGGAATAAAGGCAAATCATTATTCTGTAGGGATAAGAGCAAATATAAATATCAAAGCAAAAGTTCAATATTTAAACACATGCCACAGAAGCAGCCGTGTCAAATTGGACTTACTGACGAATGACCAAATAAAACACTTTATAAATCTAATGCAAAAATAATATTCAGTGTTATGGACTATGTCAATCTTTGACATTACATTAAAGAAAAAAAGATGACTGTGTAAAAGGCTTGTGGTCTTATGCATAGGAGTTTGTGAAAGTAGAATGATTTCTTGTGTGTGATTTATCATCAGCTTGTGCATAGTCATTTTTAATGTAATCAATTTCAAATTGTTTTTAAGTCAGGAATTCTCCCATTGCCTAGTTGATTCCTTTGACGGTTTCCAAGGACCTGCTGCGTGGCAGCTGGGTTCTGGGCAAAGGGAAAACAAGTAATTTGTGGCCTCTGCTTTAGGGTGTGGACATACTGGTGACAGCTTTTGACATGTCACTGGAATATTTCCAGAGTAATTACGCATCCTTCAACTTTCTCCAAAAGCCTGGATTGTCACACATTCTATGAGTTAGGTATTCCCATTCATTCCAAAAATAACAGGCAGAGATACCTTACTGTAGCCATACCCAACTGTTCATTCCATTCTCTCAGTTCACTCTGAAGTACCTCCTGGACTTCTCAGCTCATCTTCACAGGCTCCATCCCTGCCATCTTTTACATAAATTATCCCAATCTTACTTTTTCTTTTTAAAGATTTATTTTATTTATTTATTCTCCCCACCCCCCACCCCCTTTGTTGTTTGTGGTCACTGTCTGCTCTCTGCGTCTGTTCATCTTCTCTTTAGGAGGCACCAGGAACCAAACCTGGAACCTCCCATCTGAAGGTGCACTCAATCACCTGAGCCACCTCAGCTCCCTGGTTTGTTGTGTCTCTCATTGTCTTTCCTCTTTGTGTCTCTTTTGTTGTGTCATCTTGTTGCGTCAGGTCACCGGGAACCGAACCCAGACCTCCCATGTGGTAGGCGGAAGCCCAATTGCTTGAGCCACATCGTTCTTACTTTAGATACAGGTTTTCCTAACGCGTATCAGTCTCCCAATCTCAACATTTCTACCCACCTCTTTTTGTTGTTTTTAACCAGAATATAATTTCCTCTTTGTCTGTAAGAGTAAGACATTTTCCAATTGGGAAATAGAGAAAAGTTTAAAGAAACAAAGATAATTAGCAATCTCACCACTTAAGGGTAATCATAATAATTTGTTATACTTCCTATATTTTTCTCTATAATGTATATATTTCCTTCCAAAATTGAGATCGTGGTGTGTAAAATTCTCATTACACTATTTTTAATCCTGAAAAGATCAAAATATTTCTCCATACTGAGTAATTTCTGAAGGATCATCTGATATCAAATATTCTATAATTTAAAAGGCAAAAATGATTTATATGATCTGAAGAAAAACAAGAGTATATGATAATGGATGGTGGTGATGTAGCATAACATTGTGAATGCAATTAACAGCATTGAAATATATCTGAATATGATTAAAAGAGGAAATGTTAGATTGTATAAAGTCCATGGAACTACAGTACACAAACATTGAACCCTAAGTTAAAGCATGGACTTCAGTTAATAGTACAATTATAAAAATGTGCTATTATCAATTATAACAAATGTTCCACACCAGTGCAAGGTGTTGGTGGTGAGTTAGTATATGGCAGCCCTGTACTTTATATACGATTGTTCTGTAAAGCCACAACTTCTGTAATAAAGGAAAAAAAGGCAAAAAAATAAAAAATCTGAATAGTACATTAATCCATGGATTCACATAGTTCCTAACATAACAACTATAAGAGCCCACTAACTGGCAGGCACTGTAGTAGCTACTGGGGATACAGCTGTGAACAAAATCAGCACATTCTCTGTGGTCTCATATTGGGCAAGAAGTATCAGGAAAGCTAAGGGTTACAATGGAGACACAAAGGCTATGGAGTAGGTGTAGAAAAAAGCCAACTAAAATCATCTTGGGAGCCGTGGAAAGCTATCTGGAGGAAGTGACTGGCATTTAAGCTGGAGTCTGAAGAATGATATTAACCAGACCAAGGAAGGTACAAGTGCACTTTCTCAGCATGAGAAGGCCCTTAGGTGGGGTGAGCTCTGTGCATCGAAGGACCTGAAGGAAAACTAGGTGCCTCATCATTGAGAGAGAGAGGGCAGGGAATGAGTACGGACAGGCTGACAGGTGCTTGGCCCTGGAAGGGCTCCAGGCCATGGCGAGGAGTTTGGGTTTTCTCCAAACACAGTGGATGATAGTCTTTGGAGTCTTTTAAGCGGAGAGGTGACAGGATATGGCTTTTGTTCTCCCCTGAGGAGAATGTGTCAGTGGAGATGGTCCCGGGGAGGCTGATAGCAAGGCTTCTGGGAGAGGAGATAGTGAATTTGAATTTGAGTATTAGGAGAACAGATGAAGACGAGCTTCATGGAGTCCAGAGACTTTAGGGCTTGTCATTTGGCTGGCCATGGTGGGTAAAAGGGAGAAAGGAATCAAAGCTGTCTCTGAAGGTTCTGCCTCAGTGGTCACCAAGACTGAGATAGAAGTTCAACTTGGGGAGAACCTGGGGTCATTGGTTGTGGGACATCCAGGTGGAGACAATGAGCAGTCAATGAGACAGTAAGCAAGGAGCTCAAGGAGAGGTTGGCCTGAGGACATAAACTTGTGAATGAGGACGGCATCTGTTTCCTGGGTGCCTTCTCTGTACCAACTGGTAGTTCAGGACCTTTGCATGGATTATCTCATTTAATACTCACAACAAGCCTAGCAGGGAGCTGTAGTTATTGCCCTCGTTTCGTAGGTGAAAAAACTGAGGCACAGAGAGGTTAAGTCATCAGTTGAAGGCCATAAGCAGCAGAGGAGAGAACTGAACGCAGGTAGCCTGCCTCCCGTGCCCTCTCGTGGGACTGCTGTGCTGTCGTTGCTCCTCTCACTAGCGCAGACTAATTCAAGACAGTGGCTCTCAAATTTGAATGTGCATCAGAATCTCCTAGAGGACTTGTTCAAAATGGATTCCTGGGCCCCACTCCCAGAGTTTCTGATTCAATAGGTCTGGGATGGGGCTCAAGAATTTGCATTTTTAACAGTTCCCAGGTGATGCTGAAGCTACTGTCCTAGGGACCAGACTGTGAGAATCCCTGATTTAGGATATGGCAATGTTCCCCAAACTCGTCTATGAAAAACATAGTCTTAAACTCTGCCTTAGTCCTGCTACTGAATCATAATTACCAGGGAACTGAGAATTAAATTTTTAACAAGTTTTCCACATTATTACTGTTAAAAGGTAAGCTCGGGAAGAAGTATATAGGGAAAGAGTGTAGCAGAAGAGTTTTCAGCCTTGGTCACACATTGGAATCACCAGGAAGCTTTAAAAATTGCTGATGCCTGGGCTTTCCCCACCCCCAGAGGTTCTGATTAAATTCGTCTAGAGTACTGCCTGAACTTTGGGAGTTTAAATCTCTACAGGTAATTCTTATGAGCAGACAATATTGAGAACAAGTGCATTTAGACCAAAGTAATGGTTTTCACACTTAAGCATGCATCAGAATTGCCTGGAGAGCTTGGTGAAATGCAGATTGCTGGGCCCCACCGGCAGAGTTTCTGATTCAGTGCGTCTGGGGTTGAGCTTGAACATATATTTGCATTTGTAACACAGTTCCAGACCAGGTGGTGCTAATGCTGCTGGTCCAGGGACCATGCTTTGAGAAGCACTTGTGTAGAGAAAGAATAGATGGTCTAAGGAATGCAATATTTAATGAGAAAATAGAGAAGTAGACAGGAAAGGGGATTGGCAATAATCGGCTTAGGAAGTAGTATTTCAGGAGAGAGGGGTCAGCTACTAGAATGCTGGGACAGAGGCACTGGAGACTTTAGTTCATTGGAACTTATGGGCCAAATGCAGATTGGTATGGGTTTGGGATAGAATGGGAGATGATGAGGAAGTAGAGTTAAAAGGAAGTGATTTTTATTTGAGCTAGCTTATTGCTGAATTTTTGCTATTTCCAATTTTCTATACCATTTCAGAGCACGCTGATAAGTATGTATCAATGAAGATGAGTATGATTCTTTCAGATAAATTCATGGAGTTGTCAAGTCAAACATTAATCACATGTCTGTGCCAAACTGAACTCTAAAATTGACTGTACCGCTAGCTAAGGGAGTTCTTGTTTCTCTGCCCCCTTGCCAACACTTGATGTTATTTTTCCTTTTAATCCCTACCAATATATGTCAAATTTTATTTTAATTTTTAGGTCTTTTATACCTGGAATAGAACCGTTTTTCAAGTTTGCTGGCTACTAGTTTTTCTTCTCTTGCAGGTTACACATTCACTTCCCTAATGCATTTTACTTTGGGAAGCACTCACCTTTTTCTTATTGATCTGTAAAAACACTTTATGTATTAACATCATAAGTCTTGGTTGGTTCTGTGTATGGCAAATATTTTCCCATTTAGACATGTACCTTTTAAATATGTTCATGGTCTTCAGTAATGAGAAAATATTGTCTTCTATGTGATTAAATTTATTGTTTCTTAATGGTTTTGTCTTTCATGTTGTTTTTAAAAGCTTCCAATGCAACCAAATTTCATAAATGTGTTCCTAAATTGTGGTATCAATTTTTTTGTTTCCTTTTAGACTACACAGTTTTATTCAATCTGGCATTTATTTTAGGTAAGGTTGGACATTTTTCATATATTTCACCAATTATGCCAATAAAATTGAATAATACAACATTATTCTGCTTTGAAATACCACCTTTAGATTCTGAATTTTGGTTTATTTTTGTGCCTGGCTTCCAGACTTCCTGTTCTGCTTTATATTTACCTCTATGATCCTCTGTAGCTATCATACATATCATACCCATTAGGGTAAAGAGGCACTCTTGTCCTGTGTCTGACTGCTGGGGTGTCTGCACTTTCTCAGGAAGGTGCTTTGAGAGTTGCCATCCTTTTCATTCATTCTTTCAGTTAGGTCTCGTCTTCATCAGAGTCTGGCTAAAAAACCTTGAGGTTTGTGTGCTGTTGCAAGTTTCCCCATATTTATTCTCTTTATCATTTCTAAGGGGAACAGAGAGGCTGTTGAAAAGAATGATCTGGATAAGTTATGCGCAGCAATGCTGGAGTTCATGTGCAGGGGGGAATGAAGGCTTGAGGCCAATATAATTACCCAGGAAAGTGCCGCCAACTCATAGAAGAGGGTTTAGGAGGGACTCAACCAGTAGGGCACGTGGGAGACTCAGAAAAACAAAAGTACTCAAAGATGTAGATATAGAAGCCAGAACATTGCTTATCTAGGAAAGCAAAGGCAAGGGAAATTTTTCTCAGAGACTTCAAGAAACAAAACATCAGTCAACAAGCTAGAAATGGCCAAGACATAATTTGAATCAGATCTCCTGACTCCAGATTCAAACTTCTTTCTACCACAGATGCTGACAAGAACAGCAAAAGCCAGCCTGCTACCCCACATAAGTATTGACTAACACATTTTGCATAAGGGGAAAATGCACTTAGTCGAACAAAAAAAAAATCTCTGTTTAGCCATCCATTTCAAATTTTTATAGAAAATTGTGTAGGCAGCATCAATTATGCTTGGGCAAATTTAGACTAATTAATGGGTTGACTAAGATAATTATTGAAATTTGTCTGTGGATGAAAAGAGGAAAGATGAACCATTTAAATTGCTTTTTGTGTGTGCTTGATGACGGTATCTAAAAGAATGGGCCCACTGGGAAGTGTATGAAATGGGAGTGTCCCAGCTCTTTGCAGGGTATGAGGATAGAGTAACAAGGCAGATGTTTTAATCAACACACCAGGATTAATGCCTTAAAAAGTCGAATATGCATAAATACTTATAACACATACCTTATAGAGAGAGATTACTGAGTGTCAATAATCTACAATAATTCTTCCAGGTGTTTTATGTATATGTAATTAACTTTCATCTTCAAAAAAAAAACTATATGAAAAAAATATTATCCCCAATTTACAGACAAGGCTCCTGAAGAATAGAGGGGTGTTAAGTAGGTTACCAATTTATACAGCAGGTAGAAGGGAACTGAGTTCAATGCCAATGCTTATAGTCTGTGCACCGTATCTCTTTAAAGAAGCCTGCTTGGGGGTTGTATTAGTCAGCCAAAGGGGTGCTAATGTGAAATACCAAAAATGGGTTGGTCTTTATAAAGGGTATTTATTTGGGGTAGAAGTCCACAGTTACCAGGCCATAAAGCATAAGTTTCTTCCCTCACCAAAGTCCATTGTCACGTGTTGGAGCAAGACAGCTGCCGACATTTGCCCAGGGTTCAGGCTTCTTGGCTTC
>JAQZBX010034527.1:0-24951 GCA_029593785.1 Cabassous unicinctus | reverse complement strand
GCTGTCTTGGATTGCCTGACCTCAGGGCAATTTCTGCAGGACAACACAGAGCCAGCACCACAACTCACTGGAGGATTGGGGAGTGGGTTCAAGGAGGCAGCTGTTTCCTGTAGAGATGTCCAGCAGAGGCACTGTCCTTGGGAGCATGCTTCTTGTTCCACCCAACCTGTGGACCCAAATTCATTCCTTGCCCAGGGTTCCAGACTCTCCACTTTTCCAGGATGGAACGGGGTCTTTCACAGAAAGGCCGTGGGGCTGTGTGAGGCTAACTCTAACCAAGGCAGAGGGATTTTCAGCAGCTGTATCCCCAGAGGTTCCCCATTGAATTTCCCTATTGCTGCTATAACAAATGACCACAAACTTAGTGACTTAAAACAACACACATTTATTATCTTACAGTTCTGTGGTTCAGAAGTCCAAAATGGGTCTCACTAAGTTAAAATCAGAGTTTCATCAGGGCTGTGTTCCTTTCTGAAAGCTCTAATAGAAAATCTGTTCCCTTACCTTTCCAGCTTCTAGAGGCATTCCTTGGCTTGTATCCCCTTCCTCCATCTTCAAAGCCAACAGTGGCTGGTCAAGTCTTTCTCGTGATGCCATCTCTCTGATTCTGACTCTTCTGCCTCCTTCGTCCCCATTTAAGGACCCTTGTGATTACTTTGGTCCCACCCAGATAATTCAGGATAATCTCTTTATTGTAAGGTTAGCTGATTAGCAACTTTAATTCCATCTGCAGCCTTCATTTCCCTTTGCCATGTAACATGACATTCATAGGTTCCGGGGAATAGTTTGTGGACATTTTTGGGGGTCATTATTCTGCCTACCGTACCCAGCCTCCCTTCTGGGTTCTCTGTGGGCTCCATCCTCAGGCACAGACAGTGGGCTGGACCACAATTAGGATGTGCCCCTCATTATCAGAGAGGTCCTTACTGCCCAAGTCCCCTCCCACGTGCCTACTCCTCTCTCAACTCAGTCTGTTCTGGATTCCTCTTCTCCCATCCCCTGCACCCAGGCTTAGGGTAGAAGGTTGCTGGACAGGAAGTACCAGGGAGTATGGTCATGGAAGGGGGTGGGTGCAAGGCTGCATGCACCAGGGCTATGGGATGCTGGAGCAGAGGGGCCTGAGTTGCTGCCCTTTTCAGGGGTGGGGCCAGAGCCTAGACTCTGAGGACTCAGACACTGAGGCTAGATCCAGATCCAGGGCTGGAGGAGGCAGCCAGCCAAGTGATGGAGCCCCTCTGCCTGTGCATCCTCGGCTGCCCTTAACAGCCAAGCTCAACTAACTAGTTCCTTTTCTGGAGTAATGACAGCCTGTCTACCTTCACTTATTCACTTTCCCCTGACCTTCTCTGGCCCTTGGCTGGAACTTTGGGGGACCATGGAGGAAGGGGATGCCCCAACCTGTCTTTTGACCCTGGGCTGCTTGGTGAGTACCTGGGGGATCCAAGCAGGAGGCCCTGTGGGCAGCCCAGGGAGGGAGGGCTGGACACAGAAAGTCCCACATCCCAGGAGACCCTTCAGTCCTGAGCAGCCAGGATGGTTGATTGCTCTAAGGCCCTTTGTACCTCCTGGTCTGCTCTAGGGCACCTCTACAGCCCAGAAACCTGTCAGGGGACTCTTGTGGCCCTGCCAAAACAGACCCTTTGGACTCTGTTGGGGATTGAATCATGTCCCCAACAAAGGGCATGTTTAGGCCACAACCCCTGATCCTGAGAGTATGAATCCATTTGTAAACAGGACCTTTGAAGATGTTATTAGTTTAACGTGTGCTCAAAATGAATGGGGGTGGGCCTTAATCTAATATGGCTAAAGACCTTATAACCAGGGAAGCGGGTGTGGCTCAGTGGATAGAGCCCCCGTTTACCATATGGGAGGCCCAGGTTCGCTTGCCGGCGCCTCCTTGTGAGGGCGGGCAGGCCCGCTCGCGCGGCGCCGTGGGCTGATGCGGCAAGACCTCACAGCAAAGGGGAGATAAGCAGACACAGAGAAGACACGCAGCGAATGGACACAGCAGCACAAGCAGCAAGGGGGGCATAAATAAATAAAATTAATAAATCTTTAAAAAAAAAGACCTTATAAGCAAAGGAAATTGGACATGGAAGAAAATAGCCATGGGAAGAAGCCAGAAGTCAGTGGTACCCAGAAGAGAAAAGAGAAGACATTACCATGCGCATTGCCATGTGACAGTAAAGCCAAGGACCAAGCATCGCCAGCAGCCAGCCCCAGAATACCACTGCCTTCAGAGAGAAAGCATCACCTTGCTAATGGCTCAATTTTGGACTCCTCTTAGCCTCAAAACTATGAGCCAATAAATACCCATTGTTTAAGCCACCTCATTGTAAGGTATTTGTTTTCATAGCTAGGAAACTGAGACAGACTCCCAAATGCCACCCTCTGCACAGTGCCTGGGCAGAGGGACCTGGGGGCTGAAGGGCCTCAAGCCAGTGCCCAGAAGAAGAGTCTCTTGCTTGCAGCATTCCCAGCAGAAGCATCACACACAGTGCCTGGGTCTGAGTGGGACACAACTCCTAGATATATGCACAGCAGTGTGAAAAATTGTGTTTACACCAGGGCTTTCAACAATTTAACAGCCTGGTTACTTCTGGGTTGGTGTATTGCAGGTAGCTTTAAATTTTTTTTCTATTTGTGCCTGTATTTCTTAATCTTGGTACAATTAAACCATGTTCATTTTACTTGTGCACATTTTTAATAAAGCAAAGTAATTAATGACTCAGACTTCCATTTCTGGCAGTCCTGCTGAGGGAGACAGACAGGTGGTGCTGCATGTCATGGGACACAGCAGCCCTTGTCCTGGGGCCTTTGGCCATGGCTGCTGGTTGATCAAGGTCTGTTCTGTCCAGGGTCCTCCTGCAGGAGCAGGGCTAGATACCACTCTGTGCCCTCCTTGCCCTTCTCCCTGTTCCCCTGCACCCAAGAGCTCAGCCTAGCTTGTTCCCAGGGAAGGGTTCAGAGAGGCCGGGTGGGGCACTGGGCAGAGCAGGTGAGCAGGTACTGACTACAGGGTTTTGCTGACTGGCAGGGGATGCTCTCGGGGTTGATGAGCCCTGTGAGAATGTGGAGGAAATGAGCTGCTTGCCCCTGTGGCACTCACAATCTGGTTGGAGAGAGCAGGCACCCCCTAGATGATGAGGGGCAGATGAGAGGAGGGCAGACACTGAGTGGTGACCCTTTGCCTGTGAGGGTTGTCAGAGGTCAGATAAGGGAGGGCCGGAGGACTTCATTGGGCATATCTTAGTATAGCTAGAGACCGAAAATGGGACCATCCCGAGTGACCTGCCGCAAGCCCCCCAAGACCGGAGGCAGCAAGTCTCCTGGGCCTGGAGCTCTGGCTGCTTGTTGCTTTATGACAGAGGGGCGGTGATGACCATTACCAGGCTCTTCTGAGTCTTGGAAAATTAGACACCCCTTGTGCAGCTCAGAGGCCTTCAGGCCCTCCTCCTTGCCCTACCCTCTCCCCAACTACACACACGTACACACTTGCATGGGATGCCAGGCTTCTGCACCTAGAAACTCAGCCCCCCGCCTCCCCCACCCCCATGGTTGTCTCAGGGTCCTAACAAACAGCTCATCTCCCCCAAATCCCAACAAGCCCTGCAGGAGCCCTTGAAGGGGAGCCTGGGTCCCCCGGAGAAGCAGCCAACATGACTGGACTCTTAGACTTGTTCTTGGTTTTAGGGAAGTAATAACCATTCTAGCCTAATGAGTTGGGAAGGATCCCATTCCCCTCACTCACTACGCAACCCAGACCCTCAAACAAGAACTCTGTGCCCACACAACTCCCTGATTCCATGAAGTCAGCTTTTCAGAGAAGCCTGGCACACAATCTCACTACCCACCCCCTACCCCCTGCCACCCCCCAGGCCTGGGCTAGTTACCTTGCTCCTGAACTAAGATCCTGGGCATGTCCCTTTGCCTCCCTAGCTGGGTGTTTTTTACTGCTGTGGAAGCGCTTTCCACTCCTGCCCCAATTCTGGACAGATTCAGGAATGGCAGTGTGACGAAGAGCTGGTAGTAGAATTGGACCCCCCCCACATCCATATGGCTTTTAAGGAAAGATGGGGAAACAGAGAAGGGGACCCAGACCAACCCGAAGCTACCCTTCTGGCTAGAAGTAAAAGTGAAGGCCAGGCGGATGTGGCTCAAATGGTTGGGTGTCCATCTCCCATATGGAGGGACCTGGGTGTTCAATTCCTGCGACCTCCCAGTTAAAAAAAAAAAAGTGAAGGCCCCACTGAGGCTGCCCCTTTCAGCTGGGTCTGGAGGGCTGGGGAGGCCTTCCTGAAGGAAGCCTGCTGGCAAGCCCAAGTGCCTGTTTGCTGTAGGACAGCCACTTGCCAGCTGCTAGGGTGCTGGGTTTTTTTCAGGAATCAAGAAGCTGGGAAATTAGACCCACCAAAGCCATAGTGTTTGACTCCGCTCTTATAGCTGAGAGTGAGGATACACCTCTGTGTGGTCCTGATTCTTACAGCCACCCAGAGTCCAGACCTCCGAGGGACTCCAGGACTCAACAAGGGGTCTGGTTTAGAACAAGAGAACAGGAGAGCCCCAGTTGCCTTGCTCAGATAGAAACGTGACTAACAAGTCTTCTTTGAACCCTGGAGCTGAGATAAGGCCTAGCAGGCCAGAGTCCCTGGAGCTAGGAGCAGGTTTGCAAACAGGCTTATGGAACTGAGCTGCCCCCTGCACAAAGGCCAAGTTACAGGCCTGTCTGTGCCCCAGTCCCCTGGGGCCCCACCCCTGGAAACTGCAGGTGGCCTCCAGGGTACAGGTGGGGCATCACTAACCTTGAGGACCAAGCTAAACCCCACCCTGTTCAGGCCCTGGGGCCTGTAGTGGCAGAGCCATGTTGCCTGGGGTGGCAGGAGCATGTTGTGGGGTAGGGTGGGGTGGGAGAGCAGGACAGTTGAAGGCAGTGGCTGCTGCATCTAGAACAGCTACAGCTTCCTGCTGCCTTCCCTTGATGTCACCAAATGCTTTCTTAGCACAGGGTGCTCACACCCTGTCCCCAGCTAGCTCTCCCAAACTTCCTCCACAGATCTCAGTTTCCTCTTTTGAAGGCAACCTGGTATGTGGGTCAGAATCCAGGCTTCATGGTGATTAGCTAAGTCATCTTGGGCAAGTCCCTTGTGGCTATTGTGCTTTGGTTTCTTGGCCGGTGAATGTGGGACTATGGGGGGGCAGGCAGGGGGCACCAGTGGGTGCTTATGGGGTGCTTGGCACAGCACTCAGCACAAAGTGAGCCCCTGCTAGCCGAGCTAGGCTTTGTGGTCCTTTCCAGTTCTCCCCATTTCTGAGCTCTGAGTGTCATTTCCTTGGGTGAGATTGGTGGGGTGGATGTCTGCCTCTCCTCTTCGCTCAGTCCCCATGTCCTTGCCCCATTGAGTCCACTGTCTCCCCAACTAAAATCAAACTCTTAGCATAGACTCCCTAGGCCTACCTCACCACTAAGCCGGCAGAAATGGGGGCTTCTTCTGCAGTCTCCTGCTCACTCCCACCCTCAGAGGGTCAGCAGAATTGGGTCCTTTAGCCATTGTCTGGAGCCAGGAAAACCACATGGCCAGCCAAATATGACCTTGCACTGCCTTAGACTTGGCCCCACAAGGGAGCCCTGACTGACCAGGCCAAGTCCCACCCTGCCAAGCTCTGGGAGCACACCAGTTCCCCACTATCCCTCGCCGGGCCTCCTGCCTCTGTACAAGCCAGCTGGCAGAAGTGAGGAGGGTTAGAGCCAAGTTCCAACAAATTTCGTACATCCTCACAATGGAGGGTCTGTTGTGCCCAAGGTAAGAAATAGCATTACATCTGATAGAGACAGAAGTTTCTTGCTTGGTCATGGTGTTACCTTTGGTAAAAGGCGAAAGATTTATACGATTTGAAGAAAAACCAGAGTATGGTGTTACCTTTGAGTGCTCCAACTGGGCTGCCCAAAATAAACCAGTACCCCACTAATACAAGAGGTGATTTTTGGATCTTTGCAAACAGTGTGAAAGAAGACCAAATGGTCCCAGAGAATGACAGCCTGGATGTGACCCAGCCCCAGAAGCCAGGGAGCATCACTCTCATTGCAAAGGACCCTACCTCCAACCAGGCCTAGGGATTTTTCCAGGATTTTAGTTCTGACCTTGGCCAGCCCCACTGGAGACTTCCATAGAGACCTGAGAAAGCTTTTATCTTTAGAGTCATTGTGCATCAGGAGTCACGGTGTGCTGAGAGACGTTGAAAGCTGATACATCAAGATGGGGTGGTTTGTCTTCCCTAAAGATCTGCTGCCTCCATGAGCCACTGTATGTGCAACTGGCATGTTAGCCTCTAGATTTCTCCCAACTGCTAAGTGAGCTGGAATGAAGCCAGCCCAATTAAAGTTACACCTTTGGAGTAAGGCAAAGAAGCCTCTGTGACTACCAGAAATGCCCTTGAACCATCTGTAGACTTGGACCAACATGGGAGTTCTAGCTGTGGCTGAGCCCCACTTTGCCAGTTTACGCTTTTGGAAAATGGTCCTTGAAGACAGTGATGTCATTGCAACCCCAAACAAACAAACCTCTCAGCTAGGAAGCTGCTTCAACCAAGAGATTCCACCAGTAGTGCCTAGACTAAACCTCTTGGGAATGACCCAGAGAAGCATTGGCAACTGTTTAGAATGACCTTAAAGTATTAGGCCCAAATTTCGCTCAGAGTATCCTGATATTGCTCCATTTCAGGCACATTTGGCTAATGAATTAGTGCCAGCTGCCATGGCTCTTAGGTAGGTAGTCATATCTTACTCTCTTTCTCCTTGAAAGCAAGGGCTGAGGTCCATGGTGGGGGTATGATGGGCAGCTGTCTGTCTTGGAGGGTCTCACTCCCACACTACACTTCCAGGCTTGGTTTCTAGAAACCAGCTCCCTTGTGATGGGACTACAGAATTTTTGGGTTTTCCCCTTGGACATTCCAAGCAGTTGGTCCCAATTTGTTTAGGACTCCTGGGATCAGAAAAGCTGGAGGGCAGGATTCCACCTTGACTTTGGAGACTGTGATCTGATGGGCATAGTTCCTCTTACATTTGGTAACTTACAAGTGATGAACTTTGCATATTAGAACTTGGGAGAGTTCTACAGCTGCTTGGAACTTCACCACACCCACTCCTTACTCTCGGTCAAATTAGGCTGTAGGATGTGAGGAGAGTAGAGAAGTCAGAAGCATCCTTGGAGTTTGTTCTGGGTGGCATCCCTTCCCTCCCATCACTCCTCAGTCCACACTACCTGGCCTCACAGCATTCCCATCAACAGGTAGAAAAGCCACACCCTAGGGTTTGCCAAATCCCCAGAGAGAAGGCACAGGCAGCTAGCCACCCCAATTAGGCTCATCCCAGTAAGGGTTAGACCCTGCTGGAATGGGAAAGGCCATCTGACCCATCCCTTTGCCCCTAGGTGAGGCTCTTGAAGGATCCAGGTGGATCTTCTGATGGGTAGGGACTGAGACGGGGGCCTTGTCTAGGCATTCAAATGCAGAACACCCAACCAGCAGGCCACTAGCCAAATCACACATTTGGACCCCCTAAGCATCTCCAAGCTCAGGGAATAGTATTTTCAGGGCTGGTAGAGCTTGCACATTTTTCCGTTTTTTCATCATTTTCCCACTTAGCCTTACTGCCCCACCAAGTGCTCTCATTACTCCCATTGGGCCGGGTCCAGTGAAAGGGGCATAGTCTAGGTAGCATTTGAGACTGAGAATATGGAAGATGTGTCCACAGGGCTTGGTTTCCCCAAGCCACTACTGCCATAGCCCCACGCCCTAGATGATACTGCTGATGCCATCGGCTTCCCTTGGCCCGCCTACCTACTGCTGGGTACAGTTTACACCCCAGAGCCGGAGACTAGGTTGGGAAATGGGGAAAGCCCACATATAGAGACCTCCCACCCTCAGGCATTCCTGTGACTTGGGCCTTATCTGAAGGGGGCATTGTCATGTCAGTGGTTCCCACACTGTAGTCTTCAAAAATATTGTTCTGATCAAATATACCCCTTCATAAAGATTCCACATGCATTAGCCCAGCCAGGTCCCTGAAAAGACATGATAAGAAACCTGCTTCACCTAAGCTCACCCGGTTTTCCTAAGGCATTTGTGCACGAACCTTTTTCACAGCATACTGCAGGGCTGGTATTCAGCACCGATAGTCACTGTTGACTATTAATATAGAAAAATACCTTCGAACTGGCAGGAAAATTGCCCTAAGCTCCTGCCCCAGGTCATCAAGCCACCCAAGACCCTCTCCCTAAGATCTACCCCCAATCCAGTATCTACCTGTACTGTCCAAAATGGTAGCCACTGGTCACATGTGGCTACTTATATCTTAACTGAATAAAATTAAGTAAAATAAAAAATCCAGTTCCACAGTAGCATTAGCCACATTTCAAGTGCTCAATTGCCACGTTGGCCATCACCTACCATATTGCATAGCAGATACAGAACATTTCCATGATTGCAGCAACTATACAGCAGCAAGTAATGCCCAGTACACAGGCCTTGAGGACCATTTCTGGACTGGTATCTGTCCCAGTTACCCGTGGCTGCACATAACAACTACTAACTTTTTGTAGTAGAACCTGACTACACTTGCATTAGAATTCAGCAGGATGTACAGTCTATGGTACCTTCCTCAGAAGAACTCAAAACCTTAACCTTGTCTACTTCCCCAGGTCCCAGGGGTGCAAATTAAACTAATAGCGTTGGCTATAAAGTCAAGACAAGTGACTGCATTTACATGAATATGTCCTTGTGCCATGACTGCCCCCCCTCCACCATCCTTCTCAATGAACATAACTGAATGGATTTTGCAACAGATGCATATCACTTTGCTCACCCCCATCAAGTTCAGGCAGGATGCCAAAAATGAGTCCATCAGAATGTTTCCACAAAAATTAAAACCACCTATGATTTCTCTTTTTTTAAAAAAGGCACACCACTTGTAAACAATTAACTTTTTATAAAAAGACAAATGTACATATTTACACACATGTATGTAGGCGGTCACACGATTTAGTGGTTAGATGGCGTTTCCAATTTTCAGTCACACCAAGGCGCTCACACTTCCCTCCCTGGGCCTGTTGAGGACTTTGGGGCCTAAGGGGGTGGGGTGGGCGCAGGACAAGGCACTGTATAAATAAATGCAAAGGCCAGGAGCTTGGGGAAAACGTTAGTGTGCATATCTGATCAGAAATGTGGCAAGGTCCACAAGAAAAAGTGCCGTGTTTTTGTCCCAAGCCCCTCAGCCTGAGCAGGGAGCAGGGAGCAGGCAGTGCTCCTGAGGCTGAGGGAGCATTGTCCTGAAGGACTCCATTGTTCCTTCACATTTCACTGGCTTTGGAACAGCCCCCGGCTCAGCTGGAAAGGGAGATGGGTCTTTGGGAACAGGATTCACTTAGTGCAACTGTCTCTTAGTGCAGAGCCAGCCCTGGGAGTGGTGCTATGCTTTTCTGAGGTCTGTCCCCTCAAGCCAGCTCAGTGACAGTGAGACCCTCTCCTGAGGCTCTAGGGCTCAGTGGGAAAAGCTAGAGGCTGACTCCTGTCCGAGTCCTCCACCTGACACACCAATCTCAGAACCCCATCTTCCTGGGAGGCAAGGCCAGCTTTACCCCAAGAGACAGGCCCTGAGAGGCCCACTGACCCAAGGAGGGAGGCCCCATCCCTGCTAGACAGTGGAGTCACACTTTGCCGTGTCCAGAAGCCCACAGGAGTCCTGCTTCTCTGCACCACAGCCACCATGGCACCAGGTTCTGCTTGCCCACGAGAGCAAAAGAAGGCCAGGGGCCTGGTTATGGTGCACAAGGAATGGCCTGGATGGAAGGCAGCCTGACAGGGGTCAGCAGGCTCTCCATCCAACTGGTGTCCATGTTCTTCAGGTCTGTGAAAACACGGTGTAGGCTCAGCCCAATATCTCCTAGAAGATGCAAGGACAATTGTATGAGGCTAGGGGAGAGGGGCAGAGGGTGTGCCTTTCCCCCAGCCCCATGCCCAAAAGCCACAGACAGTGCCTCTGCTAACCACATACAACAGCAAGCATCCGCTCATTTTTTGACAAGCCTTTGGGCATGGAAGCAGCAGCCAACTCTCAAGCTGCCTTTACCCAAGGATGCTTTGCCTCTGCTGCTCCCTTGCCTGCCCCCAAGCCTTCCTCATTCTCCCCACCCCACCGACCCCCCACATCCCACCCTTACTTTCCATGGTTCTCCCCTCCCCAAGAAGCTTCTTACCCCCAGGGCTGTCAACTTCAGGCTCCTCCTTGCAGCTGAAATCTCCATAGACAGAGGTGGGCTGGACCCCAGGTTCATTGAGCAGGTACCCCTTCCCATCCACACTTGTCGGCTGCCACTCCGACTGCTCCAACAGCTGGGAACAGAGGAGCAAAAGTCATCAGCCCACTTCCAATGCAGACTCAAACTGTGGCCCTGCTCTCATTTAGCCCAATCTTCCTAGCCAGGATCATACCCTTAGCCATTTTCACATCCTCAGATGCATGCAAGGTCTGGAATGCAATAAGGACAAGGGCCTGGAAGGTTGGAGGCAGAAATGCAGGGTGCACTAGTCCTCAACTCATTATCTCCATGAGGGTCTGCCCTGTGCCCACACCTCCCACATCCGCTCTGTGGAATAGTATCTCCAAGACAATGCTCTCAACTGTGTAAGAAAACACTAACTGGGAGTGTGGCTTGAAGCAGTGGATAGCATAATAAGACAAGAAGAGATGACTAGAAAGGCTAGAGATGAGGAAATATGCCCATGTCTCAATTTTCTGTGCTGATGGAGAGGAGCTGGGGTATAACTACTGCAAAAAATTTCTTATATTCACTTATAAAATGAAAGCAGAAAAAATAACTAGAGGACAATCTGCTAAAAAATAAAGCAAAATGCCATCACAGTACAGATTCCAAAGGCCGAATACTGAAATCTGATGTGCATTTCCCAAACTAGCAAGGCTAGGACAAGTTGAGACAGAGAACATGGGCCAGGTACTGGCGCTGATGGTGTCTGACTCACTGAGCTGTCTGTGGCTCGGAGGCTTGCTTCAGGCTGCCCTATTGGAGAACAGAACTCCTGCCTGCCCTTGCTATCTATGGGGTCTTCCCACCAACCAAGGAGGGCAGTGGTTCCCAGCCATGTGAGTGTGGCACTTAAGGGATGAGATAAATGGCCAGGTCACAGCAGCAGCTGTCTGCCCTCTGATCTGAAAGCTCTTACTGGTTCTCTCTTCTCACTGAGAATTGGTCACTTCAAGAGTACCCAGGTAGGAAGGGGCTTTACCTTCATGATATCGTCAGGTAATTTCCCCTCTTCATCCTCGTCTGTTGCAGCTATGGATGGGGAAGAGCAGAGAGGTTGGCGGGCAATCAGCCTCACTTGCCATGCAGTTCTAGTCCCACCAGATTCCCCTGCCCCTTCATATGCACACACACATTGGCCTCCCAGAGGATATCTATCTGCCACAGCAGATTCCCGAACAGAATACTGGTGACTGAGCCTCCCAAACTTTGAAACCGTATCTCTTCCCACCCCCTTTCTTAATTCCTCACCCTCAGAGATGGGGCTGCAGAGGAGCCAGCAGAACCAGCAACCTTGTACCAAAATGCAGCCCTTGTCCCCACCATATCAAGCCCCCGGCATGGCTCCCTTCCCTCTTCTCTCCAGCCCACTACAGCCCTATAGCCCACTCTGAACTGCCTTCCTATAGTCCCAGTGGCTTGCTCCATCCCCGTGGGGGGGTGAGGGTAGGCAGTGCCCACCTCAGTCAGCTCAGTGCCAGGTGGAGTTCTAAGCATCTTTTCTCCCTCAAGAAACCCGTCCCAGGACCCAAAATGTCAAGCACATGGGCCAGGCCCCAGGAGCACAAACCTTCAGAGGTGGAGGGCATCGGCGACACTTGGAAGTTATACAGGTCACTGGTGCTGTCAGGCACAATTTCCACTGGGATGTGCCAGTCGGGAAGTGTGCTACTGACGGCACACGGTGACAGCGCTGGGGGACAGCAGAAGCTACAGGTCAGGGTTGGGTGTTTTCTTAGATTGCAAGATGCACAGCATTCCCCACCCTGCAGCCTGTTCTAACAGGCCACCATCCACCAGCACAAAGGCTTGTGGACCCAGCAGAAAGAGCCATCCACCAATTTTTGGGGTCCCCTGCCAGACCCAGTCCACCTCACCTGGAGTGAGGGCCCGCTCCACATCCAAGTCCTGCCCCAGGTATCCCTGAGCTGTGTAACTGCTGTGGTCATCGGGCAGGGTGGAACTGCTGAGTCCATCAGAGAAGGTATCGGGGCTGGAATCCCCACATGACTGTGGAGGGAGAAAGAGGTTTAGGACCAGGCCTGTTGCAGCACTTCCTCCACTGCCCACCCTGACCCACAGGGGACCAAAGGTCCAGCTGCTTACCTTCCTCTTGGTCTTGCTCTTAGCGTCTCGGCTGGACTTGGATTTCCTCTCTGTGGGGCAATCAGGATGTCAGTCTTGGTACATGCATGCCCGCCAGCTGCCCCTCTTCCTCCCTCCTACCCTGAAGACTTCCCAAGGACCCATTGGCCTTGAATACCTTTCCTCTGGTTCTTGGTGAGGGGTGGAAGCATCCGGTACACCCGCACAGCTGAACTGCCCTTGTTCCTGCTCTGGTCCTTCACCTCCTCAATGTCTGGCAGGGAGTTCATGGCACAGCGAAAATTGGCCTTCCACGTCTTGGGATCCGGCTCCTTTTCTCCTGCTTTGTATCGACCTAAAAAGTAAAAGAATGAAGAGAATAGTCAGGCCCATGGGTGGAGACCCTCAACTGTCCCTCCTGGCCTGGGAAGACAAAGGCAAAAATACCCCTGAGCTCTCACACAGCCAGAGACCCACACAGGTCAGGCCAGCAGGTGAGCCTGGGTGATGACCTACAGGCCTTGGGCCCCTCGGCCTCTTAAATGCCCAGGCTTGGCTCAGACACATCCAGCAGGCCTTAGTGAAGGACCCAGCCAGAAGCCCTAGCCCATATCCCCCCAAAGTAAGCTATCTTTGTCTGGGACCATGCCCATGTCCCTGCTTGGGCTGTCAGCAGCCACAGGGTAGGCACTGGGACTTATGTGCTATTTCCAGACATCGGAGTGGGCAAAGAGTGGGCAGCAAAGAATAATTATTGATAGGTGGGCTGACTGGTCTGAGATGGGCCAAGAGCCCCATTCCTCAAGGATGAAGAGGCTGCCAACCAGATGGACCTTGGGTCAAGGACCCTGATCAACATCAAAGAAAAGAAAAATTTGGATCTCTTTCAGTGCCCTGGCTCACAGCTGCTTTTGCCCAGGGTGAGCTTTAATCTAGCCACAAACTCCCTGAAGCTGTGCTTTCTAAAATTCTGCTTCACAAATTTCTTCACGAACTTACTGAAACAATGGACCCTCTCCTCAGAAACACAAGTCTGCTCCCCACCCACACATACAAGTCTGCAAGTCTCACAAGCTCAGGTACTCCATAAAGAGTCCCATGTAAACAGAAGTGCCTCCCCTTGTCTCCTCCCTGACTGGAGTCCAGTGTACACACCTGTATGAATGGCCCAGCTCCGGAACAGACAGGCGTCCTTGTTGATGTCCCAGCCATGCTTGGCAGCATGCTTCCACGGGATCTGGAAGATCATCTCCTCCTGGATAGCAAACACAAGGCTGCATCAGCTCAGAGACCACAAGTCGAGAGACCACAGCCTTTGTAGCTGAGTGCCCAGCCCCCAGGCCTGGGAAAACGCTGACTTCCCCTTTTTACAACCTGACATCTAGCTTGCATTGACCCACCCTCAAGATTGGCTTAAACAGGCCATTTTACTACGCTGGATGCCATGGCACCACCAGTTGAGTAAAGACCTCCTGTTGCCTATTACAAGTGTGCTAGGACACCCCCACTCCTAGTACCCTCCCACACAGCCCTGGTTTCGAAGTTCTGGGATACTTCTGTCTGGCTTGTCAGCATCAACGTGGAAGATGCTGGGGAGAACTTCCATTAAAAGGACCTGCTCAGGACACCTGGGACACTGGCTGCTACAGAGGGGGGTCCTGGCCGCACCCTAACTCAGATGCTGACCACCTTTGTCACCCTGGCACTGGCACTGTACCTCTTTGCTCAGTTTTCTCTTCTGTGAAATGAGAAAACCAACCTAAAAGAACTTTTTTTGGGGGTGGGGGGAGGATAAAATCAGAGCATGTGTGGGGACAGTGAAAAATATAGATGAAGGTCTCACTGTTACCATTATTGATGGTTAACAGTGTGGATTTTTGAGTCAGGCTGCTGGAGTTCATACCTTGGCTTTATCACTTTATGTGGGACCTCATATTTACCTTTCCGGGCCTCAGTTTCCTTTACTAAAAATGGGGATATTAATAGGACTTCCTCACAAGGCTACTGTGAGGATTAAATGACATAAGGCAACACAGCGCAGTGCCAGGCACATAATGAATGTTCAGTAAGCGTTAGCTGGCATTATGAATACTGTCATTATGCTGTGTCTGCAGTGTCTGTGTTGCCCTGAGCATATCAGCTATAGGCTTCTTGGGCCAGGGCAACAGGTACAAGGTTAATTCATGGAACCTGTGCTGAGTCAGCCACCTTCCTGTGCAGCAGTGCTCACATTTCCTCTGCCTGTCTCTCTGCCTTGGGCCCTATAAGGATGGTGTGTTTGTGTAGGGGTCTCCCCCAGGAGAGACCAGAACTCAAGCTCAGCAGAAGCTGGGAGTTTTGCTGCTAGAAACTGTAAGTGCCCTCAGGCAGGTGCCCTGTCTGTACCAGAAGGGAGGAAGGCAGGAGTCAGGGCAAGTGAGGCTCAGGGGCCAGCTCTTGCACACTCCCTGCATGCACAACCCACTGGGAAACACATCTGCCTGCCTTCTTTCCACTTCCCTTTTTGAGGTGTATCTGAAGCTTTGGTCTCCAAAGAGCATGGGTGAAAATCGTGAAGGAAAAACCCAGAGTTGCACTCACTTTATTAATCCAGATCAGCCCGGGGATTTGGTTGGAATTAATCTGCATCTCTAGCCAGGGTCTCATGCGCATCCGAGTGATGGGCATGTTGGCTGTAAAGAGAAGACAGAGGGCTCCTATTTGGGGTCTGTTGAGCAGTCCCTGGGCACTACCCGCCCCACCAGAGGTTACTCAGTTACCCTCCCCTTCTCTCACACACTCTAGGAACCCTCGGGCCAGGTACCAGGCACTACAATTATAGGGGAGGTGGTCTGCATTTGAATAAAAACTGGCCCCACCCCTACCCCCAATCTTCAACATCTTGGGAAAAAGCAATTCTGCTGTTTATTACTTCCTCCCACCAATCCCGGGAAGAGAATGGCACTCAGGATTCAAGTGCAGGAAAAGAGACAAAGTACAAGGGTATCTCAGTATCAGAATTTTTCTCCCCAAATTCAAATCCTTTGGGAAGGGAGGGAATTCTTTTGCTTGATGCCAAGAAATTTCTCTGACTTGAGTTGTCGCCACTTAGCTGTGCACCCTACCTCACAGGCAAGCAGCACCTGCATCCTGGACATTTGTCCTGAGAATCCATTCTACGCCTCTTCCCTGCCAGCCACCGCGGCCAGGGCGGGACACTAACCCTTGCCGCCTGGCTTCCCGTCCTCTTCCCTCAACTCCCTTCCCCGGGCAAAGCGGCCCAAAAAACACCTGTGGCCCCTCCTCCGGCAGCCCCAGCAAGTCATGACGCCCTCCTACCCGGGACAAGTTCCAGCCCCTGCCACAAGTACTAGGGGCCCGAAAACCTGGGGCCTGAGCACAGAGCTGGGACCGATGATAGCCGGGGCAGGGAGCACAGGTCGCCCGCGCGCGGGCGTACACTCGAGTCCCCGACACCGCGTGTGGATGCGCGCGACGAACATACCCGGTCACCCAGATACTCCCGGCGGCTTCGCGCACACAGATCTGCGAAAGCGGCTGGGCCGGGTGGGCGGACCACGACGTAGCCCGCCCTCCCCGCGCCGCAGCTCGCCGCTCTTCGAGCGCCCTCCCGAGCCCGCGTGGGGGCCAGGCAACGCCGCGCGCCCGCGACTCTCCCAGCCTCGGTATTCGGCCCCCACTTCCTGGTGCCCCGCGCGCCTTTTGTTCGACGCCGCCGGTTTCCCCCGCGGCGAAAGCGGACTTACCTCTCCAGCTGGCAAAATCCGGCAGCGGCGCCCAAAGGTCCGGGAGAGGCGGGGGTCTGCTGTGCGGGAACGGGTAGTGCGATCCGGGTAGAGGGGGGCGGAAAGCAGAGGATGCCTGGGTCGCAGGGCCTCTGGGCAGGGCTGGGCTCGGCTCGACCCCACTCGGGCGCACGTCCTGCCTCGGCGAAGGAGTGGCGCGCTCTGCTGGGACGGCGGCGCCGCTGAGAAATCTAAACACTTAGCGGGATTCCCCCGGCCCAGGCCCGGCCCCGCCTCCTAAGAGCCGCGGGGGCGCCCATTGGCCGGCGCCGCCACATCATTTCGGGGAAATCAGGCTGTTGTAGAGCTAGCTGCGAAGGGGAAGTACAGGGCGGCTGCTCCTCCCCACCCCCTCCTGCCGGGCGCCGCCGCCCGGGGGCGACCGTGGGCCCGCCCCGCCGGCAGCCACTCCACCCCCATTCGCCTCGGAGATAGGTTGTCCTGGAAAGCCGAACGCCCCGGGCCGTAGTAACTCCCACCCGTTCCGTATTCTTGCAGCTTTGCAAGGTCCCGTGCCCATCTCTCCCCTCTCGCAAGCTCAGGTGAAGGCGTTACCCGGGCACCTGCCACCCTCTCCAGAGTGGACCCTGAGACTAGAGCCCGGAAAAACCAGTCTTCTAATGGGGAGTCACAAAGGGAGGGTTTGGGCCCTCACACTGTCCCCGTCTTGAGGGGCCACTCACCTGTTTTGGGTAAGGAAAGGAGGCTGAAAGCCGACGCCCGCTACTACGGTGCTAATTGGGGCCGCCGGTCGGGAGGCAATTCCAGTCCAGCAGCTACTGGCGCGGCCTGCCAGGTTACTCGGGACCTCAGTTTCCACAGCTGCAAAATAACAACAGTCCTCCCTTGCAGAGTTGCAGGGACTGAGAGAGGTGATGTTTGTAAAGTGCCTTGTATGCTACACGGATTGCAAGGTTCCTGCCCCAGGATCTAATAGTGACCAGGTTAACACCCCTTCCCTTCCCGAGTCTGCAACCTTAGGTCTGCCTCATGGGCGCCCTTTGGGAAAGGCAGGAGGAGAAGGGATCCTGAAAAGCTAGGTCTGCTGAGCTGGGGCAGCCTGGGTGTCTCTTAGCATCCCTTCCTTAGGCCAACCTCCATATCCTCACATGGCTCTTGCATGATGTTGTCTCTGGGTTCCCAAGGCCTAGCCCAAGTGGGTTCTGGGCAGCTTGAGGAAGTGCTTGGAGCTGGTCAAGTCCATGGGTTTGGGCAGAGGATTGGGGAACCCAGGCCCCAGGTCCCTTGGTAAGGGCAGCAACTTAGCTCTTGTGCTCACAACTAAACCTTGCCCACGTTGTATCCCCAAAGACTGAGCTGAGTGTTCCATTTTCCATTCAGATCAGAACTGTGGCCCTTCACCTCCCCAAAGCTGCTGACTCAGAAGTAAATCGCACTTCCAGGCGGGGCTGGTTGTGTCACTGTCCTCACCCCAGCGCTACCCCAGGGCAGCACTCCGTTGCAATGATGCAGGCTAAAAATAGACTCACCGGTGCAGCATTCCTCCTGTCATTCACCCTACTGCCTCTCTCCCACAGAGGAAATGGACAGGTTATTCCAAATCTGGTGTATCAGAGTCTGAGTACTGTGGCTAACGCTAAGCCTGGTTCCCAGGAGACCAGCAGGAATGGTCAGAGCTGTCTCCCAAGTGGTAGCTATAGGAGAAGCAAGGAGGAGCTAGCTGCCAGGAAATAGCCCAGTTAGGTGTTAAGCAAAATGGAAGGTGCTGAAGCCCTGGAAGGGGCAGGGGGAAGGAGAGGGATCAGTAACAAATGGGAATGGGCCCTGCAACAGGGGCCAAGAACTTCTGAGCAGGAAAAACAGAAAATAAGCAGCTCCTGAGTTGTGAAGTCTCTTCCCTGTGCAACAAACGGATAGTTGTGCTATCCGCCAGAACCTGGGGAGGGATAGACACAGCCACTGGAAAATTCAGAATGAGATTAGGAAGAGGAAGGTTGCATCTCTTGTGGCCTAAGAAATTGACCCAAATGATCCTGTGAAGGCAACTGGAGAGTGTCAAAAGTGCTTTTAAAACAATAACTTCATTTAATTCACAGATAATCATCTGTATGTGTATATGTGTATATGTGAATATATATAATAAGCATCTTTCCATGTCATGAAATGTACTTCTTCAATGTCATTTATAATGGGTACATATTAGTCTATCATAAGGATAAAACAAAATTTACCCAATTAATCCCCTATTGTAGGACATTTAGGTTATTTCCATTTTTTTCATAATACAAACAACACTGTAAATCTTTGTACACACCAATAATTTTTTGCTTAGGAGAAATTCCCCAATTTTAGGATTTACCAATGAAACTGTCCTTTACATCTTTGAAGTGTTGACTTTTTTTTTTTTTCACTTTTAACTGTAGGGGTTCTCATTTTACATTGGTGATGCTTTACTCCAAATCAGTGAGATAAAGCTAAACTCTATTTACAATAGGACCAAAGTTTTTATTGTAACTGCTTTTGTTGAAACTCATTCTAAGATGTATCACATAGTCCCTGTGATGCTAAGTAGAACACACAGTTTCCCTCAGCTTTTTATAGTAATTCAGGGCCATGATGGACAAGCTGGCCCTCTATCCTCTCTGATTCAAAGTTCTCACCCTCTCTAATACCAGATATTCCCTCTGGGCAGGTGTCTTCCAAACCCAGGTCCCCTATAACCCCACCACAGATTCACACATGTACACAAGCAGAACTCTCAGCCTCCCCTTTCTGCTCTACCTCGGGTAGCTTCCCCTCTTCCTAACTGCAGCACCCTCCCTGGTCTTTGCCTTACCTGGTGCTCTGGTCTTCCTTCCCTGCACCAGGTCAGGTTTTCACATTCCAGGACACGACTGCTGTTGCCCTAGCCTCCCCTGATGCTTCCCTCCCTGTCAGGCCTGCCCCTCCAGATGCCTCAGAACCACCACTGGGATGATATCCCTAATATTGATCTCCACCCAAAAGCCTTCTGAGCCCCTACAGACTCCTCAACCCCACATTCAAACCCCCTGCTCACCCTGGTCCCATTCCAACCCCCTCTCCTACAGCTTGCCTATCCTCAGCAGTAGTGGTAGTATTTGAGTCTGAAAGCCTGGCTTCTTGTCATGCTTTTGCCACTTGCTGTGTGATCTTAGGCAAGTTACTGCCCCTCTCTGGGCCTGTTTTCCCATCTATAAAATAGACATTTTATAATCCCAGCCCATCTCTCCTAATTGTTGTGAAGATGAAATTAGACTATCAAAGTCCTTTCCAAACTGTAAAACATTAGTCAAATAAAATGAATTAACTAATTGCTTGAATTTTTCACTGTATTTCCATCCTCTAAACCCACGTTGTGTGTTCCCTCTCATGCCTTCCATTTGTTCCTCATTCATATATTCCTGGGATACTTAGCAGCACTCACTTTTCTCTCCCTCTCTCTCTCAAATACATACATACACACACATACACACACACACACACTTCAATTCCTCTTTTTAAGGCCAGAGTCCCCCTCAGAACCACTTGGCTCTTAACTTTCATATATTACCTTTTCATTTGTCATCTTTTGGGTGGTGACATTCTGGGGAGCAAAGTCTACCTTTTTCTGTAAGATATCTGAGTGGGATTCCTCACACCCTGCATCTGGAGTGAGCAGGAGTTAGCAGATGATGACCAACACACCTTTTCTGGGGCAGGGTGTCACTTACAGGATGCTCCCCATCCATACCTTCACTCGTGCGAGTTTCTTGTGCAGCTTCTCTGTCCTAGGCCCTGGGGGTTTCCAGACTGGCAGGAGGGACTAGCTGGCTGGCAGGGCCTCCTCTGAGATGATTTCTGCAATCAGTATACTGGGGTCAGGATCACCCCCTGCAGGAGCCTCTCCCCTGATAGATCAAACCTTGTCTCCAGTTGTCCCTCAGGCTCTCAGAACTCAGTCCATGCCCTAGGCCGGCTCTAGTCAGTTCTTAAGTCCAGCTGATTCCCCAACCCCACCCCCACGCACTCCACAGACCATGCTAAGGCAATGCTGCAGTCCTTGCAGCACTCAGCAGTGCTGGCATGTGGTAGGCACCCAGTAAATCTCCCTCTCCCTCAGAAGCTGATGCTCTTTCCTGCTCCTTCCTTCCAATGTTGTTCATCCTGGGCTCTTCTCTCTGCTACAGACATGTCTTGATAACCTGTGGTCAAAGTCCCTGATGGAAATAGGTGTAGGATGGAAAATGTTCTCAGGAATTATGGTTTAAGGGTACAGGGCCTAGAGAGGCTTGAACTAGGTGTTGATTGGGAGTGGGGCCATCCTGGGCCACAGTGGGACCTGCCACCTAGAGAGGTTGCCACAGTCCACAAAACAGACAAGTGTCCATCATGGATTCCAGCCTTCCAGGTCCAGAGGAAGAGCTCTCTGAGATGCTCAAAGCCCCTCCCAGCCATCCTCTTATTTTCACAGTTAGCGGGGTGGGGGTGAGTGGATGTCAGGCAGTCCTAAACTGTGAAGTGCAGAACACAAATAAGGCATAAAATCTGAAAGCATCCAGAGCTTGAAGAGAAACCCAGGAGTTATCTCCCTGCCTGCAAGGAGCCTAGTCAGAGAGAAAGTCTTTTTTAATTCATTCAACAAATATGAATTGCACTCCTGCCCTGGTTCAACTCCAGGTTTGGCTCTGGAGATACGTGAGGCACGAGACTAGCCGCTCCCCTCCAACAGCTCTGGCTAAAATGCTGTATGACACTGCAGAATAAACTGCATAAAATAAAATAAAATAAAATAAAATAAAAGTGCTGTTCTAAAAACCCTAAATGCGGAGCTGAGACTGCCCCTGGCTGGGAATGCACTGGGCGGTTTGGGGGAGTGGGGTGGTTCTGCGAGTTAAGGGTGGGAGGAAAGATTGCACCAGCGCTCTGGGCTGTTCCAGAACCCCGGGGGTGGGGAGACAGTGTGGGCTACCGCTGATGCCCTGTGCGGAGTTTCATTTCTTATAAACACCGCGTTGGGAGGAAAGAGGCCGCGGCCATCTGCCCGGTGGGGCCCGGAGGCTGCGACTGTGGGTGGGGGAGGGTGGAAGTAGCGCCCTCCTCCCCCGCACGAATGGGCCCTGCAGAAAGGCCTACGCCCACTGTCATTCGCCCCGGGCACCCCTAGCAGGCTTCTTGGCCCTTTGGGGGTTAGCAGCACCCCTATCTTAGCCCTGGGGAACCCGAGCCCTGGTCTGTGGCACCTCGCTGCCCTGGCCTCAGCTGTGCGTGTGTTTGGAGGGGAGGGGACACCGGGTCGCCTGGCCAATTCCACATTCCTGCTCTGCCCCGGCTGGGGGTGAGTCGGGGTGAGCGGCCGGCTCCGGGCGGGCCGGCTTCCTGGAAAGGCAGGGAGGGCGGGGGAACTGCAAAGCCTCCGGGTGGCTGCCTGGGACCGCCCCCGCTTCCCCCCCTTCTCCCTTCTCCTCCCCCGTCCCACCCCCACCCCACGCTAGCTGGCTCCCCCGCCCGTGCCGGGCGGCTCACCTGCCCGCGGCCCTGGGTACTTCCTCTTCCTTCCCTGTGCAGCCTCCCACTGCAGGCCAATGGCTGGCAGCCAGCTCCGCAGCTACAGGCTGTGTGACCTCGGGCCAGTTGCTAAACTTCTCTGTGCCCGTTTCCTCCCCCTACGGTGGAGCTAACAACACTCAGCTTGCAGAGCTCTCCCGCTCCCCCTCTTCTCCCCACCCAACCCCAGTTTGGCAGGCACACGGCGCACAGAAATGGCGCCCTCCTAAAAGTTGCTGCAGAGGAAGGCTGTGTTGCGTCCCTTCGCTGGGGCGCTCCGCCATCCACTGCAACCGGAGAGACTTGGGTTTGACTCGCAGCCTTCCCGTGGGAGGCGCTGGTAGTGCTGAGCTACTGGGGGGAAGATGCCTGGTGGGGTACGCGCAGAGTCGAGCCCGGGTACCCCGCTAGCCCAAACACAGACGCCTCCCCACCCCGGGCCCAGCAGGTGGGGGTGCGGGGCGGCCGCGAAACGCGGCGGGGCGGGCTCCGGCCCTGCCCTCGGGTTACGATCAGCCCCCTAGCACAGGCGCCAGGACAAGCGCGGGGTTCCGTGGGGCTCTGCCGGAGGGGCGGGTCCTGGGTTTCGGTTTCTTGCAAATGAGGCGGCGACAAGGAAATCGAGGAGTTTCCGGGAACAGCGCCTGGAGAGCTGAGGTCCGCTCGGCGACGGGGGGCGGGGGGGAACAGGCGAGCATCCAGTGTCGTGGGCCACTGGCCCGCTGGAAGTTCCTGCAGGAGCCGGGGAAAACCAGCTCCGGAAAAGCCCCTCCTGAATGCACCTGCCCCCTGTCCCCTCCCGGGCGCCGTTCACAAAGAATGGGCGGGATGGGGGGAGGATGATGGACTGACGCAAGGGGGTGGCCATGTAGGGGGGGAGGGGAAGTTCTACACGCTGAGGAGTCTGGGGGAGGGGTGGGCACCCAGGGGAGGGGAGGACTGTGTGTAGGAACCTGGGGCCTGGGGAACAGGAATGATGCTCCCCGCAATCGCCTGAGGTCCCCACCTGTGGCAGCCATTGTCACATACCCATTTTGTTGTCTTCATAACTCTTAGTGTCACTAAAATTATCTCTTTTGTGTGTTTTAACTTACTTATTGTAGGATTCCCCTACAGGAGTTTGAGCCCTATGAGGGTGCAGCCTGCTGTGTCCCCAGGGACTAGAACGGGGACTGGCCACAAGGAGGGGCTCCATTAGTGTTTTGTGAATGAGTGAAGGAATGGAGTGAGTTAGAGACATCTGGCGTGGGCCCTGTGGCATTTGACCTGCTACCAGGGGACCTCTGGGCCCAGCTCCTCTGGCCATCTAGCCCAGTCAGCTCCTACTGACTGAAGGAAGCCCCACCCTGTAGGAGAGGGCTCAGTCTCTTTGGTGATGGGGTGGGGGGTTCCCCTGTGGCTCCCTGAGAACAGCCTTCTAGATGGGATGGTTGGGCAGCAAGCAGATTGTAGTCATCACAGAGGAATGCTGGCCATGGAGGTCAGCCACTTCCTTCCCTCCCCAGAGCTTGGAGCTCAGGCCAGGGGTGACTGTGGGTTGGGCCTGGACCTGAGCCAGACAGGCAAGGAGTTTGGAATGAGGAGGCAGTGCCCAAGACCCCCCCTGACCTCTTCAGCCCAAAGCAGTACCTAGGATCAGGGTAGGCAGTGTCACCTGCAAGCCTGTGTCTCCTAATTCTTGCCTTCAGGACCCCCAAGTCCATGGAAGGGTTCGCCTTTCTTATAGCCCTGGGACTGTGGCATTTAGAAAGGCATAAATCAAACTAAACAGGGCTTCTTCAGGCTGGAAGAGCTGGACTTTGCACACTGGAGCTAGGGCTGGGTGGGTAGCAATGGTAGCCACTCTGGAGGCAGCCAGCTAGTATGTGGGAGCACAGGCAGACAGAGACTCTAGCATCCCTTGTCCAGGCCAGCATTGACTTCCTTTGTCCCAGGCTCAAGATAAGGGTGGCTGGCCTGGGAGGGGGCCAGGGAAACTCCAAATGCTGCAAGAGTAGGGCTTGTGCTGTGAGCACAGCCCTTGGTGATTCTGGTGACTCAGCCTGGGAATCCCTACTCCTGGGGCTGCACTGAAAATGAGGCTCAGGACAGTGGGGTGGGGGGTGCCCTTGAGGAGCCTAAAGCAACCATGGCAGCAGTTTAGCGAGGCCCCAGACCAAATGGGGCATTGTCCCTTCCTTCTTCTATGGCCCAGGGCTGGATCCACTGATGCTGGTCCTCTGCTTAGTCCAAAGAGTATCTTAAGGCAGGGAACACAACCCCAATCCTAGTTCTCAAATCCTAGCCCTCAGAGTGTCTGTGTTTGGCTCCATTTGAGGTCACATCTCAGAAACAGTAGATGTAGTTCAAGCTAGGAAATACCAGTAGGAATCTGTTTTTTATAGCTAGAACTCAGCAAATGCTGAGGTATAGGTACATTTACAGAAAGAAAGCAGGGCAAGGGGCAGGAGAAGAACAGGGTGACCCGGAAGGTACTCTGTCCTGTTCATGCTATAGCCTTAGGCCCCAGCCTAGGTTGAGCACAGAGCAGGCACAGTATGAACCAGGGTGGCATGGGTGGATGGATGGTGGATTCAGGTGGTCTCAGCAGTAGGCAGTTTCCCTGAGTTGCTTTTGGCAGCAAGACAGTTTCCAAAGAAACTCCTAGATGCCCCAAAGGGAGGGAGGGTGGGATGTGGCTTCCCTAAACAGCACTATGGTCATTTCTATCTGATTCTTTCCCTCCAAGGGGACCGCTGCTCCATTTTCCCTTTTCCCTGTTCACATGTACAGTCCCTCTAAGTCCTGCAAAGAGATTGAGAGCACAGTGGCAAGGGCCACCCAGCCACAGAATGAGGGGAAGGGGCTGTCAACATCAGTTGGGTGTTCCCTTCCTCTCCTGGAAGGTAGGTTCACAAAGGATCTCAATTTAGGTAGGCGAGAGAAGTTTTAGTCCTTTCTCTGCATCAGTAAGTCCTCAGAAAATGGTCTGTTGACTGGCTGCTTGATTCACTTGCTAGAGGTATGAAGGTTCAGCAGAGACCCACCACCTAGATGGTCTGGGAGAAAGCATCAAAGCCTCCAGCTTGGCAAGTGGCCAACCACAATGACTACATCACCAGTTCAGACAACCAATGTGAGGTACTGTGCTGGGAGTGCTTGAGAGGACTAGGTCTGTGTGACAGTTAAAATTTGGTGAATCCCAAAAAGAAAAAGATGTTTTTGAGCTAATCCATTCCTGTGGGTGTGAGACTGTTTTGGGTGGACTAAGTCAGTGAAGC
>JAQZBX010034526.1:0-24943 GCA_029593785.1 Cabassous unicinctus | reverse complement strand
GGAAGCGAACCCGGGGCCTCTCATATGGTAAACGGGTGCTCTATCCATTGCGCCACACCCGCTTCCTGCCGTGAGGTTGCTGCATCAGCCCACCGCACCGCTCAGGCCGGCGTGCCCTCACAAGGAGGCCTCGGGATGCGAACCCGGGCCTCCCATATGGTAAACGGGGGCTCTATCCACTGAGCCACACCCGCTTCCTTACATTAAAAATTGATACAACATTAATCCATAGTCCATATTTGATTTCACCACTAATTGTTCCAATGTCCTTTATAGCTTTTCTGTTCTTTTTCTTTCTTTTTTGGTCCAAGATCCAGTCGAGGATCACCCATTGCGCTTATTTTTTTTTAATATTTATTTATTTATCCCCTCTCCCTCATTGTTGGTCACTGTCTGCTCTCAGTGTCCATTTGCTGTGTGCCTTCTGTGTCTGCTCGTCTTCTCTTTAGGAGGCAACAGAAACTGAACCCGTGGAAGAATGGCGCTCAATCACCTGAGCCACCTCAGCTCCCTGGTTTGTTGTGTCTCTCATTGTCTTTCCTCTGTGTCTCTTTTGTTTCATCATCTTGTTGCGTCAGCTCACCGCGCCTGCCTGCCACACCAGCTCACTTTCTCCAGGAGGCACCGGGAACCGAACCTGGGACCTCCCATGTGGTAGACAGATGCCCTATTGCTTGAGCCGAATCTGCTTCCCCACCCATTGTGTTTAGTAATCACGTCTCTTTAATCTCTAATCTGGAACACTTCCTCAGCCTTTCTATGTCTTTCTTGACCTTTGCATTTTTAAAGAGTAAAATTCAGTTATTTTGTAGAATGTCCCTCAGTTTGGATTTGTCTGATGTTTCTCTTAATTGGATTTAAATTATGCATTTTCAGTAGGAACACTATAGTGAAATTGTGTCCTGACTTCTCAATCTTATAAGTCCATGATATTGGCTTGTCCCATTACTGGTGATCTTATCTTTGCTTGTTTAAGGTAGTATCCATTGTAAGGTTGCTATTTTTCCTTTTATAATGAAAAAGTAATGTGTAGAGAGGTTCTCCAAGACTTTGGAAATAGCATATAATCTTTTTCAGTCCTCACACAACCCTTGGAGCTGGCCACCACCAGAATTATGTTACAGACTGGGAGACCAAGGCTCAGAGATTTAGTAACTAGCGCTTGCTGAAGGTCACACAGTAGGCGGTAAAGGCAGAGTTGCATTCTGACTCCACACCCGTGATTTGACCACTGCTCTGTGCTGTCAGACCTTCCTGAGGGATGACACAAGTACTGGGGTCCTGGCAGGTGCTGATCGGAAGCCAGCTTCCCCACCCGTTTGGGCTGACCCTTTACGGAGAGCGCATCTATTGGACTGACTGGCAAACCAAGAGCATTCAGAGTGCCGATCGGCTGACGGGGCTGGACCGGGAGACCCTACAGGAGAACCTGGAGAACCTCATGGACATCCATGTCTTTCACCGCCGGCGGCCCCCAGGTGAACAGCCCTTGGCCCACACTGGCTTCATCTCTTTCTTTCTATGTCCTGGTTCTCTTCTTTGACCATCCACCCCCAACACCCCTTTCTCCCTACCCAGTGTCCACACCATGTGCTCTGGAGAATGGTGGCTGTAGCCACCTGTGTCTTCGTTCCCCAAATCCCAGTGGCTTTAGCTGTACCTGCCCTACAGGCATCAACTTGCTGCCTGATGGCAAGACCTGTTCACCAGGTAAGTCTGAGCATCACAGACCTAAATTTAGCCTCTCTGGAAAGAGAAGTGGTTCTTCCCTGCAGATGGGCTCCAGTGTGGTCTGAGAAACCCTGTGAATCCTGGTGCTTCTAGAGCAAGCATTCTTAACCTTTTTTGTTCCATGGACCCCTTTGCCAGTCAGGTGAAATGAATACTATTATAATTTATTTATTGCATACACTCATAAGTGAAGGAAATGCTACATTTCAGTTAGAGGTCAGAAAAAATAAAGATAAAAAGCTGATTTTTTTTCAATTCAAGCTTACGGACCCCCTGAAATCTTTCCATGGACCCTTTGGGGGTCTGTGGACCCTTGGTTAAGAACCCCTGTTCGAGAGGCTTAGGGAAGAGACTGAGAGTTTTTAGAAAGGGGAGAGGCCTGGGGGAGCATGTGGACAGGATTGGAGGCAGGACCCAACTAGTCCCTATGGTGATTTCATGCATTTTTGAAAAAGGTGTGCCTTTCTCAAGACATTTAACTTTGTTGGAAAATTGCCTTAATATACTGATTTGGTTAAAAGATACTTTACTTCCATCTGCCCCAACATTGGTATAATAAATATGAAAATGTATCATGTCCACAATGTAAATGGCACACACACACACACTTTGGATGTGGCACCTTTGTGATCATACAATGAGCACAACCTATGTGGCAGCCCTAATTGGAAGTTCCCAGAAGCAGAACCTGGCTGCCCAGATCTTGGAAGTCAAGGTTTCTCCCTGGGGGGTGCTGCATGGTAGGTTGCATTTGAAACCTAACATTCCAGGGAATTTGGAGTAAGAAAGGACTGTGGACTGTGCCTCCCAGATTGTGCAGAAAGTCCTCTGGGGTCTTTGCTCCAGTTCTTAAACTTCATGGTAGAAGGTCCTTCCAAGGGAGCCACTTCCATATTAATCAAGAATTGCCATTTATTGAGCTCTTAGGTGTCCGACCCAATGCTGAGTGCTTTTTCTCCATGATCTTTTTTTTTTATTTAAGATTTTATTCATTTATTCCCCTCCCCCACCACGTGATCTCTTTTAATCCTTGACCCTGTTATTGTCCTCATTTTACAGATGAGGAACTGAGGCTTAAGTAATTTAAATAATTGTCCCTGGATCACCAACTAGAAACTAGGAGAGTCAGGGCACAAACTTCAGTTTGCCTGACTCCAGGTCCTCTTAATTGCCATGGTAGAGTAACTGTCCTCTCCTCCTCTCTCCACCCATGCAGGCATGAATAGTTTCCTCATCTTCGCCAGAAGAATAGATGTACGCATGGTCTCCTTAGACATTCCTTATTTTGCCGATGTGGTGGTGCCAATCAATGTTACCATGAAGAACACCATTGCCATTGGGGTGGACCCCCAGGAAGGTCTGTGTTGCCCTCCCCTCCCACCTGGCCTTCTGTCCCTACTCCACAGCAACTGCTGTCCTTCCTTTTCTATCATATTTTCCTCCTGTAATAGGCCTGGGGGTGCCCTGTTTCTTCTGGCACAGCCCCTGCCCATCTCCACAGTACTTTCTCCTCCGTTGTGGGGTCCTTGCTCTCCATCTCTGCCAAAAGCTCTCCTGCTATAGCTCTCCTGCTATGGTATTTCCGCATATCCCTTGATTTTCTTTGCTAGGGGACATGGGGCTCTTGCTGTCTGTCCCCATGGCGGAGGTGAGGGTCCAGGCTGAGCCAAGCTCTCCCTCCTCAGGAAAAGTGTACTGGACTGATAGCACGCTGCACAGGATCAGCCGCGCCAATCTGGATGGCTCACAGCACGAGGACATCATCACCACAGGTGAGGCCTCCTCCCAGCCCAGGGACCACCTGTCTGGCTACAGAGCTGGGGAAGAAGCCCATCTGTTTTAAAGCAGGAGCCAGTGTGCTCTCTTGACTTCCTGCAGGGCTCCAAACCACAGATGGGCTCGCGGTGGATGCCATCGGCCGGAAAGTGTACTGGACAGATACGGGAACCAATCGGATTGAAGTGGGCAACCTGGATGGGTCTATGCGGAAAGTGTTGGTGTGGCAGAACCTTGACAGCCCCCGGGCCATCGTGCTGTACCATGAGATGGGGTGAGAGCCAGCTATGTGGCTTAGCTGGGGCTAAGGATGGGGTTGAGAATGGGCAACAGAGAGCAAGCAGGCTTCATGGAAACACCTGGACTGACTTCCCTGGGACTCTTCCACTCCCTTGTGACTTCTTTCAAGGTGACAGTATAGTATATAAAGGCAGAAGCATGAGCCCTGGAGTCAGATAACTGGGATTCAAATTTCTTCAGCATTAATTAGCCACATCACTTTGGGCCCAGTATGTAAACCTCTTGTGCCTCGTGGCCCTTGGGAAGATTAAGCGAGATAATGCATGTAAAGTACTTTGCACAGTGTCTAGCACACTGTAAGTGCTCATGGTATATGGTGACTATGGGTATAACCTGCTAGTATTCTTCCTTGCCTAGGTTCATGTACTGGACAGACTGGGGGGAGAATGCCAAGTTAGAGCGGTCTGGAATGGATGGCTCAGACCGCACTGTGCTCATCAACAACAACCTAGGATGGCCCAATGGACTGACTGTGGACAAGGCCAGCTCCCAGCTGCTATGGGCAGATGCCCACACTGAGGTGAGAGCTCTGTCTGCTCCTGCTATGTCCCGGAAGCCTGGGAAGGTGGGAAAGGCCTGTCTCCCTGAGAGCTGGCAGTCTACTGATAGCCATCCTCCATCCTCTCCTTCTTTTGCAGCGAATTGAGACGGCTGACCTGAATGGTGCCAATCGACATACGCTGGTGTCACCTGTGCAACACCCATACGGCCTCACCCTGCTTGACTCCTATATCTACTGGACAGACTGGCAGACCCGAAGCATCCACCGTGCTAACAAGGGAACCGGCAGCAATGTCATCCTGGTGAGGTCCAACCTGCCAGGCCTCATGGACATCCAGGCTGTGGACCGGGCACAGCCACTGGGTGAGAAGCCCCCTGGGGCTGTGAGAATCCTCTGGTTTTCTAGGGGTATCTGAACATCAGAGCTACATACAGAGTACAGAGACTCCTTTCCAATCAGAGAGACAGGAACCCATCTATACCCCCTTCCAGGATCAGGCTGTGGTCCATCTGGGTATGGCTGGTACTACAACTGCCTGATGCTGTCACCTTCAGAGGACTCTCAGAGACACCCCTGGTTCTTCTACCCCATCCCTGCCAAGTACAAAACCGTGCCTCTTAGAACAGCAGGGAATCAACCACATGAAACTAAGACCTTTTTAAGATTCAGCCATTATCCTCAGTTGGGCATGAAAGCTTGTGCGTCTCTCTCTCATCACCAGGTTTTAACAAGTGTGGCTCAAGAAATGGTGGCTGCTCCCACCTCTGCTTGCCTCGGCCTTCTGGCTTCTCCTGTGCCTGCCCCACTGGCATCCAGCTAAAGGGAGATGGGAAGACCTGTGATCCCTCTCCTGAGACCTACCTGCTCTTCTCCAGCCGCGGGTCCATCCGACGTATCTCCTTGGACACCAGCGACCACACAGATGTGCATGTCCCTGTTCCTGAGCTCAACAATGTTATCTCCCTGGACTATGACAGTGTGGATGGGAAGGTCTACTATACAGATGTGTTCCTGGATGTTATCAGGTATGAATATCGCTGAGATCTCTAGAGGACACAAGCCTGCCTCTGATCCCTGATGGGTGAGGTTATGTTTAAGTTGGCCTTGAAATGGACTGAGTGATTTGGCAATTTGAATAGTGAGTCCTAATTCTGATTTGGTCTGCTTTGTAGTGCTATCACTTAGAGAAGAGCTTCAAACTGGTTGGTTTGCTTAAAGTTTACCTGTAAGCCCAGTATGCTTAAAAAAAAAAAAAAAAAAAATTTAAGTCAGGCTGGGGACCTGCAGCTTTCCACTGGGCTCTGAGGGCGCTCTAAGAATCCCCTAGGACTCATTGATGAGTAGGCTGTGTAGCTAAACTGTGTATCTGTTTTGCAATGTAGGAGCCCTGGCCAAATGCCAAAGCTTGTGGTGGTTGACAGGGTTTTTTGTTTGTTTTTGTTTTACGTTTTATTTTTATTATTCTTTAAATTTTTGGCCCAGAATAGCTGAGGAATATGATGTCCCACCACCAGTAGGAGAGTGTTTATCATGGCAGAGATTCTTACATGGAGGAACAGGGGGATTCCTCGTTGCTCTCCTTGAGGGGTGTATTAGAGTCTCATACTGGGGGATGGGGAATACAGGTCATCTAGAGAAATTCCCCAGGTGATTGTGACATGCCCCCCCCCATCTTGAGGTTGAGATTCCTGGTGTAGGACCACTGTGAAAATGCACAGGTAGGTTTTGAAACATCTATCTTTCTCATAATCACCATCTGTCAATCCTTATCTTCTCCCAAAGGTGTATGGGAATTAGTAACCTGTCTTCTGACATGGGCCCCCACCCCCTTTATATTCAGTTAGTAGGAAGAACTCTGCCCTCCTAGGTATTCATTCATTCATTCTGCAGGTATTTTTTTGAGTACCTAGCGTGCTTGGTGCTGAGGAAGTCACTAGTAGGTACTTGGTCTCTGCCCTTATGGAACTTACAGTCTAGTGGGGGTCCAATTATCGGAACATGGGCTAAAGGGGTTTCAGTCTATTACTGGTCAGTCTGGTCACTCATCCAACCATGGGCTGTTCCCAAGGCGAGCAGATCTGAATGGCAGCAACATGGAGACAGTGATCGGGCGTGGGCTGAAGACCACCGATGGGCTGGCAGTGGACTGGGTGGCCAGAAACCTGTATTGGACAGATACGGGCAGAAATACTATCGAGGCATCGAGGTTGGATGGTTCCTGCCGTAGAGTGCTAATCAACAACAGCCTGGATGAGCCCCGGGCCATTGCCGTTTTCCCAAGAAAGGGGTAAGTTTATGGCCGACATAAAAGACATCCAGGGAAGAAGGTCCTGGAAGAGAGGCCTTTGGAGGTTACCTATATATTAATGGTATTGGTGGTTCCCACAACCTCTGGGTGCCATCTTCCCATACCTTGGTGATGATGGCACTCTTGTGTCTCAGGTACCTCTTCTGGACAGACTGGGGCCACATTGCCAAGATTGAGCGGGCAAACCTGGATGGTTCCGATCGGAGGGTCCTCATCAACACAGACCTGGGTTGGCCCAATGGCCTAACCCTGGATTATGATATCCGCAGGTGGGAATCCTGTCCCAAATAGCTTCCTAGAAATTGGATGGATAGAGGAGAGGGAGGTTGAGATTGAAGTAGGGAAAACAAAAAGATGGTAAGCTCCTTGGTAGATAAGGAAGAGAAAGCAGTGAGAAGGAAGAAGCAACATATTCTTAGAGAAGGGATTTCTGAATCCAGCCCTCAATCTTCAGAGGGTTTTGTTTAGCTGGTTTCAGTGTTTTTAATTTGATTGCCATTATGGAACTTACAGTCTAGTGGGGGGCCACAGGCTTCACTATCCTCTATCCATTTACAGAGCTGATTCTGTAATGATTGCATTTATTACCTTTCTGGTCCCTTAGGCATTGGAATTTACAACTACTGGCCTAGGGGAAAGGAGCTGGAGGGCAGGAGAAGAGGGCAAAAGAGGCTCTGAAACAGTTTGTTCCTCTTTCTTCACCAGAGGGAAAGGAATCAAACTCACCTGGAGAGTGGCAGCTTTGTCCTTTTCCTTTAACCTCAGTGGGGTCCATGTAGGCTGAGCTGTCTTCTTAAGAGCATTCTTAAGAACTTGGGCTTAGATTCTGAGGTAGGCCTCAAAGGGTGATCAAGTTGCTGAAGAGGAGACTGGGTGGTAGCTGCTCTGCGATCCGACATTTACCTCTCCCCAAAACAGCTGTGGCCTCCCCACTTGCAAATCATCAGTTACCCTCTTCTTCTTTGGTATTTGCAATGACCTCTCATCAAGGGGCTTCTTGACTGCCCATAGTATGTTCAGCAGAGGGGACAGATAGCTCCTTAGGGGACAAGACTGGGCTCCGTGGCAAGCTTTTAGAGCAGCCACACTTCTCTCCTCTTCACAGGATCTACTGGGTAGATGCACACCTGGACCGGATTGAGAGTGCTGACCTCAATGGGAAGCTACGGCAGGTCCTTGTCAGCCAAGTGTCCCACCCCTTTGCCCTCACACAGGTACTGGCTTAGGAGAGAGGTAACGAAACGTCCTTGACTGGGGTGTTTCCTTGGAGTTCTGAGTCAGCAGCCTCAGTTCTGGTTGCTACCCCTGTCCCACCACTCTCATGATGTAGCATTCAAAGGGGTGACTCTTGAACATTACTGTACAGAATCAGCCGTGGAGCATGCTAAAATGAAGGTTCCTGCACCCTGGCCATGGAGAATCTGCTTCATGAAGGATGGGTCCAGGAACCTGCATTTTAACAATTCTTTCCGTGGTCCTAATGCTTTGGTTCCAGAATCTGATCGAAAGCAGTTTACTTAGTGGCGTTGGGGTGGAGAGGCTAAGAGCTGAGTTTTGAGGCAGTCAGCAAGTCAGTATTTGTTGAATACCTTCAACTTGCCTGGTACCTGGGTTCAAGTTCTGTCTGTGCCATTAAGTAACAGTGTAACTTTCCATGAGCTACTGAACCTTTCTAAGTTTCAGTTACCTTTAAAACACATGAGTTTAATAATAGTATCCTCCCCAAATACACACAAAGTATTAGCACATTACCTGGCACATAGTAAGCATTCAGTGCATCTTCTCTAATCATTTTAATCATTATTAGCTGTCATTTTGAGAGTTCTATCCCTGTGAGATAATTTGGGGAAGGAAAAAAGTAGATCTACCAAGTCTGGGGCCAAAACAGGGCTTCTCAACCATTTAAAAACTTTGTCCTTTTTTGGGCAAACATAATCCACACCATTTATATATATTTTGTATTACATCCTAGCAGCCAGTACAATTTTGTCCAGTCTTTGTTTTTAATACTTCAAATGTAAAATTACAGGATAATTCTAAACATGCTTTTTCAATCTGCAAGTTCCTCTTGCAGTTTCTGATATACCCCTGGGCCGGGAGAAAAAAACGCCTTCTTTGCCTCTCTACACCCCTGGTAGAGAATCTCAGGATCACTGCATTAGAAGGCAGGTGCCCATAGAAGTAACCAGAAGAGATTGGGCCAGGGTTTCTGAGCGGTGGGCTCAGAAGAACAGGGACCTTGAGGACCCCTAAAGTCACTCTTATTTGCTAGGAATGGGAACTCATTTATTCACTGAGCCACTCCGTCAGTCCTCAACTGACTGAGGACTAAGTGTTAGGTGCTAGAAGTTTTAGAGTTGCATGAAATACAATCTTATTCGTCAAAAACATAATCTGGTAGGAGAGACAGACAGATATGTAAACAAATTACCATATAGTGTCAAAACTCAATTGTAGAAGTGAATACAAGGCACAGAACAGTATGTAGGAGAGAATGGTGAACTCTATATTGGGGAGGTTTCCTAGGGAAGGTCATATCTGGGGATGCACAGAAGTTGACCTGATAAGAGATGAAAAGGGCATTTCAGCAGGGCTCTATTGGGGTATCACTTAAATAATACTTACTGTATTTTGGGTTTCCCTGTTGAGTAGCAGGACAGATGGATCTACTGGACAGACTGGCAGACCAAGTCAATCCAGCGTGTAGACAAGTATTCTGGCCGGAACAAGGAGACGGTATTGGCGAATGTGGAAGGGCTCATGGATATCATTGTGGTTTCCCCTCAGCGGCAGACAGGTGGGCTCCTGGGCTTCCTTACCCATCGGTGGGGTCAGTCGCCCTAAGGACTGTTTATGACCAAGACAGGAGAGCCTTTTGGCTCTTATTTTAAGCTCCTAGAACTTCTTTTTAGCCTCCTATGGTAATACCTCTCCTGCTCTACTATCCCTGGGAGTGGGGTCACCCTGGATCTCCTCTGATTTGAAAAGTGTTAAATTGGGAGACCCGATTCTGTCCCAGATCAGACATGCATATCCTTTACCTCCAGGGACCAATGCTTGTGGTGTGAACAACGGTGGCTGTACCCACCTCTGCTTTGCCAGAGTCTTGGACTTTGTGTGTGCCTGTCCTGATGAACCTGATGGCCGGCCCTGCTCCCTTGGTAAGTTGGACCAAATGGCCCCTGGACTAGCAGAGCCCATGGAAGGGATCCCCCTTCAGAGCGTCTTGTAGCCAAACAATTCACCTTGAAGTAACTAGGAGCAATGAGCTTGGACTTCAGAATCGCACAGACCTGGGTCTGAGTCTGGCCTCTGGCATTTACTAGACTAGAATTCAGTTCTCCGGATTCCCTGATCCCCCCTGTCTGTGCATGACTCTCTCCTCCTGACCTTTGTGGGCCAGCTAGCCCATCCAGAGCTATTAATATTAGAATCCAAATAATTTTATTTACAGTATTAAGAAGGGCCCCTATTGAAGATATCTGGGTTTAGGGCAGCTAAAAGATTGCTGCCATTAAGTTCTCCACATGCTGCTCTTAGACCTATATAGAGGTTTTTGACCTTCAGTGGGCCTCTTCTCTCCAGTACCTGGCCTGGTGCCCCCAGTTCCCAGAGCTACCAGCATGAGTGAAAAGAGCCCGGTGCTACCCAACACGCTGCCTACCACCCTGCGTTCTTCTACCACCTGGTCCCGCACATCCCTGCAGGAGGTGGAAGGAAGGTAAGTAGGTTCAGTACAGGATTGAAGGCTCTTTGATTCAGATCACAACCAGTAGAAGACCAGTAGTCCCAGTTTGATAATTCTAGCAGATGGGAAGTAGATCACTTCATTAGCCACAAACCCCTGCTGTTTGGGACAGGAGATCATATTTAGACTTGTAGATTCTTAAAAGTGATTCCCTTTTTAACTCTGAGGGCAACAAGCTTTAAGAAGAGCTTTGGAGAAAGATAACTCAGGAGGATTTTCCCATGTGGCATTCCTCCTCCTTCCTCTTTCCCTGTGACATTTACTCTCATATCACAGGTTTAATATATGGTCTTGTACCACAGTTCACTTAGAAGCCACTTAAGTGACTTAGAAGTCATAGAGATCTTTATGACTTGGAACAAAAAGGTTTCCCCAAGGATGTGATGGCCTTAGCTTCAGATTTTAATGACCTCTAGCATTCAAACACACACACACACACACACACACACACAGCCATTATTAAATAACTGAGCATAATGATGAACAGTTCTCAAGTCAAGTATAAAATATTGTATTTCATTTTCATTAAATTGTATCAATTATAAGATGCATCTGATTTGAGTGATTAAACTGAAAAATGACCAACAGCAATTGTGAGATGCCATTGATTGTAAGATGAATTTCTATTTCAGAGATGTTAGAATGTAGGGACAAAGCGCGTTATCTTAATATTAATGAAAGATGATGTTACATTCAATTTAGAAAAATTCTTATAACCCTGTTTTTTTATTTACACTTTGCAAAATACAAATCTTCTAATACAGATAGGAATAAAGAAGAAATGAGCACCCATATACCCATATGTAATCTCTCTTAATATTCTGATGTATATCTTTCCAGATATTTTCTATTAAAGCAGTTTTTCAGTGCAGGGAACTGATGTCTTTTTTTTTTTCTTCTTTTTATTTTATTTTTGTCTTTATTTTTAATATCAAGTTTATTTTAAAAGATAACAAACACTTGATTGCAATTTCAAAATCTGAAACATATTAATAAATCCCAGGAAAGAACTCTAGACTCACAGTATAGTCTATTCTAGACTCACAGTCCCAAAATTATAAGATTTGCACATGATCAAATTCATATGCCATGTGCCCCATTCTCTCTTTTTAGAACAGTTTGTAAAGAAAAGCAAACACCCAAGTATAATCTTGTATCTTTCTCAAAATTGACTTTTAAAAAAAAGTACTATCAATTGTTATTAATCCTTGATTTTCTCTAGGTTTATTTAGACTATTTGCGAACTCACCTCAGACTTTTTGTTAATGTCAGAATTCTATTTGAAGATTCATGCATCTTGGTTTTAAAAGTTCTTGCAAGTAGCTTTTCTCTAGCCTTCTAGGAGATGCCTTTAATTGCCTGTGCATAATGCGCCACAAAGAAGCTACCTTCTTAGCATTCCAAATTACTTATCTGAGCCCTCCCTCTGGAGGTCTTGCATATTCCCTTGTGAAAGAGTGAAGAGAAAAAAAAACAGAAACTTTTTTTTGAGCTCTAACCTTGTGATAGTCTTCATCCAATCAGAGATTTGCTTGGCTGGTAGCTTCTTCGATCTCATCCTGGCAGTTTAAGAGTGGACATCACCATCCCAAACTCCTCAGGATTGGGGGAAGAGCTATGGACTAGAGTGGACTTGGTGGTGTTCTGTTGTAGACATATTGTAATTCAAGCAATGGAAGAAAGTACAACAGTGAGGTGGAGCCAGTGGCCACTGGATGCTTTTGGGGCAGGGAAGGGAAAAGCAGTCGTAATACAGGGCCTTTTTCAGGACTTAGGAATTATCCTGAGTGACATTACAACAACAGATATAGGCCATTTTACATCAGCATATAACATGCAGAACTGTGTGAGAGAGTGTGGTCTACAATGTGAACTATGGTCCATGCTTAGTGGCAAAGCCCCAGGATGTGTATATCCATTGCAGGTGATGTACCACACTAATGAAAGATGTTTATGTGGGATATTATGGGAGGTGTGGGAGGTGTGGAACATGGGAATCCCTGTAATTTTTGTGTAACATTTATGTAATCTAAGCATCTTTTAAAATATAAAATAAAATAAAATAAAGGTTCAATTATTGATAGATTAAAAAAAAAAAAAAAAGCCTACTGTGGATTTCCTTAGGATTCTTTCTGTAGACTTCCAGCTCTCTCACAAACCTACTTCTCATTTATGAAGGAATCCTCTTAAAAAGGTACATATTTTAAAATACACTTAAGCATGGTATAGCTGTTTGAAGACAGGGTCTCATACTGATTTCTCTATATTTCCTGGTCCTGACCTCTCCATGCTCGGTACACTCTCTCATAACTGATAGCCCCACTCACAGGACTTTCACCCTGTCCTGGAGGAAAGTGAGGTCATTTTTAAATACAAGTCACCTTCACATTCAGTTTTCTTACGCCTCCACAGATGCTCTGAAGAGGATGCCCTGCTAGGCCTCTGTGCACATTCCAATGAGGCCATACCTGCTGCTCCAGGTAAGCCCTGAGTGCCCAACAGGTTTGAGAAAGAAGATGTAAGTGATCTAAGTCTCCACTGATATCTGGAGACTCTTTGGGCTTGACGAACCCTTTTCATAGACTAAATCTGTAGAATTGATAATCCTAATAGCCATCACTTATGGAGTGCTTTCCTTATGCAGGCATTTGCAAAGCTATATATATACATATGCATTCATATACATGCTCATTTAATCTCTACAAGCCCTGTGAGAAATGTATTATTTACATTTAACTGATGAGAAAATAGGCTTCGAAGTTAAGTATCTTGCCTAAAGTCAAGTAAGAAGCTAGTAAGCAGAATTGGGATGGGAAATGGCAGCTGAGTGACAGGTTTCCTCTCAGCCCTCCATGCTCACTCCCTGTAGCCTCTTCTCTGAGAAGGAGGCCCCTAGCCATCCTTGAATGGTGCGGAATCCAACAACTACAAAAAGACCCTCTCCATCTTCCCACTGCCCACCCCAGCACCTGCTAGAAGGTTTTTGGTGATCCCTGCCTAGCGTCTCTCTGCTCTTCCTAGGGGAAGGACTTCATGTCAGCTATGTCATCGGAGGACTCCTCAGTATTCTGTTGATTTTGTTGGTGATCGCAGCTTTGATGCTGTACAGGTAACCTCAGACCCGCTGCAGGGGCCACAGGCTCCCTGGTCCTCATTGGCACGTCTGGGATCTTTCTGAAGCTCCACAGTTCACTGATTTCACCTCTGATCAGTCTCTTTTCAAGGCTGAGTCCTTGGTCAGAGCAGCAGAAGGACTGTACTCTTCTTCCCCAGTTAGAGCCTAAGCACTTGCATATGTTATTTCATTTAATGGCCACAGCCACCCTAGGGCTTTCTTTATAGACTGGAAGGCTGAGGGCATAGAGGGTGCTGCCCAAGGTCACATGGTAAAAGGCAAAGCTGGAACTGACTCCAGCATCTATGCTTTTTACACTGCCTTAAACCATTGAAACTGGACATGATTTTCTCTTTCCACAAACACAACCCTTTACTAGAATATATCACTGCTCGTGAAAGATTATCCTGAGAAGGAAGAAGGTGTCATTTTTAATTTGGAATCTTTTTATGTCCCTCTTGCTCTATATTTTCCCCAAATGCTTTAAACAGAGTTTGCAGCAAAAATGTCTGGATTTTGCTGCTGCTGCTACTATTACTAATGATAATATTGATAGCAGCTACTATTTAGTGAGTATGTACCAATTCTACAACATTCCTGTTATTACAGATATTATTATTCCTCACTTTACAGCTGAGGATCTGAGGTTCAAAGAGTTTAGGTAATGTCCAGCAAGATCCCAGCTAGTAACTACAGAGATGGATTGAAACATAGATCTGTCTTGACTCCAAAGCTTGGTGTATTAGCTATCCATTGATTACCCCCAAACTTAGCAGCTTAAAACAACAAACACTTATTATCTCATAGTTTCTGTGAGTCAGAAATCTGGACTCAGCTTAGGTGGGTGCCTTTGCCTCAAGACCTCTCCCCAGGGCTGCAATCCAGGTGCCAGCCAGGGTTGTGGTCTCATCTTAAGGCTTGACTGGGGAAGGATCCCCTGCCAAGCTCACCGATGTAGTTGTTGGCAGGAGTCAGGTCCTTGCAGGCTGTTGGACTGAGGGCCTCAGTTCCTTGCTGGCTGTTGGTTAGAGGCCTCCACAACAGTTTCTTGCCACGTGGGCCTTTCCACAGGGCAGCTTACAGCATGGGAGCCTTACAGAGTGAGAGCAAGAGAGAGTGAAGGAGGGCAACCCAAGACTTGAGCCACAGTATCCATTGCCTTTTCATGTTCTGTCCCTTAGAAGCAGGTCACCAGGTCCAGCTGACACTCAAGGGTAGGGGATTCAGGACATGAATACCAGGGATCATTGGCATCAGCTTCAAGACTGCCTGCCACACTTGGGTTACAAGTTCCCTAGGTGTTTTACCCCCTAAATATCTGAACTAATTTCTCATCACCTTTCCTTCTACAGACACAAAAAATCCAAGTTCACTGATCCTGGAGTGGGGAACCTGACCTATAGCAACCCCTCCTATCGAACTTCCACTCAGGAAGTGAAAATTGAAGCAATCCCCAAACCAGCCATGTACAATCAATTATGCTATAAGAAAGAGGTAAGAGTTGAAATTTATATGCAATGTGTTTGTTTTGGTTTGTTTGTTTGTTTGTTGGTGGGGAGGGCTTACGCTAGGTAGATCAGTAAGGGATGCTGGGTAGTCCCAGCTACCATTTTGGAAGTTTGGATGGGAGAACTGAATATGATTTGGGTTTCTGGAGAGGTGTAGAATCTGTTGCTAGCTTGAGGGACTCTCGTGAGAGCAAAGTTAGAAAAGAGAGCCCAGAAGGTTTACGTCTGCAAGCAAGTATACATCTCCCTTCCAGGAGATACTTTACCAGGCTCATAGGTTCTTTTCTCCTGGGGTTTTCATTCTCCTGCTATGAGACTGATGCCCTACTGAAACAAGGGGGCTCTTCTAGACAAACTCCCAAAACCCCGGAGCTGTTGGGAGTCCCTTTTCTAACCTCCAGTCCAAGCTGGTGGCTTCTGTGGTTGGAATGGCTGATTTTGCTCCATTCTTCCTCTCTTTACAGAGTCTTAAGGGATTTCTCTAAATATCTAGAAGGTTTTACATGCTTTCAGTTGTTGTTTCCCACCACACACACATACACACACACATACCACCACCACCACCTTTAACTCCTTTGTCACCTCAGTGGAAATTTTTTTTTTGCTGAATGTTTAGGCATGAAAAATAGTCCCATTTTCTCAAGGGATCTCTTGGATCTATTTCAGATTTTTCTAGTCTGATATGACCCTTGATTCTTCTAAAATCATGTGACCTTTTATCAGGAGTTATCCCTTAAGAGAACCTAATCAATCTACTCCTTTGGCCTATCTAGAACAGTGAAAACCTATGGGGCTCCCTGGAATAGTACATATGCTTTACCTGATGAGCATGTGCTTTCTGGATCCATAATTAAAAGACCTTGCACTATAAGCCAAAACAGAACCTGCAGGGATATCTTGCAGGTCCAGGGGTGGTAGACACCTCCTCAATCAATATCATTGAAAGAATGGCTCTTAAAGATTTTGGGGTTCCTGGAATATCTGATACCCCAGAAAAGAACCACAATAAGGGCCATCAGTTAGAAATTAAAATTATGTGACCTCTTTCTTCTGTTTTATGCTTCTTCCTCAGCAGCTCTTTCACCCCTCTGATAGTCTTTCACCCTTTCTCTTCTGATTTCCTCTTGGTTTCAGGTACCTGTTGATGTGTGTTTATAAGAGGGAGTGATATCCCCCCAAACTGCTAGTGCCAAATCCCCCACCTCTCCCTAACTTACCAAGCGTGTCTCTGTGCTGAAGACTCTGAGTGGCCTGCATCTTATCTGACACTAATTGCAGCCTGGAGGGTGCTGGGTGAATGGACCTCTGTGTGTATGTGCGTGCGTGTGTGTGTGTGCTGTCTGTGTCTCTGCATGCTCAAGGGATGCAGAGAAAAGAGGGCAGGGGCCGTGTTCTCTATACATTTGTGTAATCATCAAAGCACCTAATACAGTATCCTGCTTAATATAGGGGCTCAATAAATCTCTGTGGAACTGAACCATGACTAAACTAGAGCAGCAGTTTCCGGGCTCTTGGCAGGAACACTATCCCTGGGACAGCCCAAGCCATGACCCATTTTTCTCCTAACAGTGGCAGAATGTTTGTTGATATCCCCCAGAAGCCAGGAGTAAAGCTACCCTTTGAGGAATCAAATCCATAAAAGGAGAAGCCTAAGCAGAACTCAAGGCAGTCCTTGGGATAATCCCAGGTTGCTTGGAAATGACCTTAGGGCTCATGGGAACAGAGCCAGAGTAACATCCCAAAAAAGGTTACAGGTTATGGGGACCCACTGGATTGACACTTGGAACCCAAGTCTTGCCTCCCAAGTTTTCTCCTGAACAATATTAGGAAGAAGAAATAATTAAGAACAGACTAGCATACAGTTTTAAATCCTGACTAAACGCACATTTAATTGCTTTTGTCGATTGCTTTTGATCACTTTTGTCAGCATGATCCATTAATACACAATAACAATGTACCAATAGCTAACATGTTTTAGTCACTAAACATGTTACTAAAATTTAGTGCATCTTATGTGTCAAGTACCCTTCTAATTGCATTCCATGTATCACCTCATTTAACTCACAGCACCTGGTTGTGAGGTGTGGCTGCTGTTACTCTCCCCACACTACAGATGTGGAGACTGAGATTTAGAAATGTAAAGTAATTTGCCCAAGGTGACATAGCCGGTGCGTGGCTGATTGGGGCTGGAAGCCATGGTTCCCCCTCCTCCCTATATGATAATGTAACAATCATAATAGCTATTCCTGTCCTTTCAGGCTAGTCCTTGTATATTTTCTCTGGCCACGTTTCCCCATTTGTTTGTGGGATCTTTGTGCTCTTCTCACCCACCCCTCCCCCACCCACTTCCTTTTCCACTTCACTCTGAGCTTTGTAGAAAGCCAACCGACTGACCATGTCTCCCCACTTTCCACCCTAGGGTGGGCCTGACCACAACTACACCAAGGAGAAGATCAAGGTTGTAGAGGGAATCTGCCTCCTGTCTGGGGACGATGCTGAGTGGGATGACCTCAAGCAATTGCGCAGCTCACGGGGGGGCCTTCTCCGGGATCACGTATGCATGAAGACAGACACAGTGTCCATCCAGGCCAGCTCTGGCTCCCTGGATGACACGGAGACAGAGCAGCTGTTGCAGGAGGAGCAGTCTGAGTGTAGCAGCGTCCACACTGCAGCCACTCCAGAAAGACGGGGCTCTCTGCCAGACACGGGCTGGAAACATGAACGCAAGCTCTCCTCAGAGAGCCAGGTCTAAATGCCCATGTTCCCTCCCCTCCCTGCCTGTTTCTTCTCCTTTATGGACTTCCGGTCCTTGTGCTCACTTATACAACAGGCCCCCTTCCTATGTGCTCATCCTCTTCCTCCCACCCAATATTGTTCATAAGCCTCCACAGGAGCTCTTTCTGCCTGAATCCATAACCAATTGTGCACAAGATTATGCACAGAATTTAGATCTGGGTTTTACCACAAACTTTACCTCCTGCACTCGGTCCTGCGCCCCCTGAAATTGGGCTCAGTAATGACTCCTCAACATTTCAGAGCTACACTTCTCCCTTCCGCTGGTACCCTCAGTGCCTGCCTCACGAGAGCAGATGATCCAAGACTGCACTCCCCTCCATCAGAGCTGGCCTGACTGCTTCTCTGAGAGAACTTGCCCACCAGGGGCTGGGGCAGGGGGTCATGGGTAAAGAGAAGGATGAAGGACAGAGGCTGAGAGAAGAAGGAAGGAAGAGTCAGCCCAGCTGGAATGGGCATCTGGGAAACCTACAGCCTCAAGTGTGTTGGTAATATGAAAAAGCTTTTGGGGGTAGTTGGGTGTGGGTGTCCATTGCTGGCAGTGGATGTTACTCGTGCCCTCAGTGTTGCTATTTTTTCAGCTGCAGAGATGCTGGTAAGATCTGGGTGTGGTTCAAGTTGTTCTTTGTCCTGTTGAATGTCTGGGGCCTCTTCTAACTTCAGATGGCTGGAGACCCCTATCACATGGCTACAGGTGCCACTACTCACCAGTATTCTAAGTCTTTTAGTCTAATTAATCAGGTTGTGGACCAGTGGTTTGGGTGACTGTTGGGGTTTAGGGGCTGAGTCTCTGCAATGCCTGTGTAAGAAGTTCTGCCTAGACCAAGTAGCATACCACCTGAAGTTTAGTGGTCTACCACTCTTTCCCTCCTGCTCTGGGGTGCTGAGGGAAGAGATTCTGAAACAACCTTTCAGCAAAAGACCAGAAATTTCCATAAATATTCAGGAAGAGCAATTGGGTTAGAGACTTGGGGCATCTAAATGGAAGTATCCATGAGGTTGACCCTCCTGTGTTCTCTCCCAAATGCTCAGGGATCTAAGTTAGTGGGCAGAGAGCCTGTGGCTATGGGGTGGTGAAGTTTCTATTCCAACTTTCTCTTCTCAGCTAAGTGACTTACTTTCTGTGCTGAGATGCCATCACTTGGTCCATGCTCATTCACACAAAGCACATGGATCTCAGGCTATTGTCAAGTGGAATTGAGACCATTGTGTCTTGAAAATTCTACCTAGCTCTTCTTCACTTTGTTGCCTAATTTTCTTTTTCTGACCTAGCCTTGTGGCACCAGTGATCTCCAAAATCCTGTGGTAAGGAGGGCAAAACAAATGCAAAGGAGTGGGTGAGAAGTAGAACAGTAGAGAGACCCACTGAGGAAGCCTTCCCAGCCAAAGGCAGACCTGGGCCTCTTCCACTCAGGAATTAGACATGGTAGGAGAGGATGACAGAGGCTGAGATCAGAGGGGAAGGATTTTAGGGCAAGTTTCCTGATTTGAAACATTTCCCATGGTTATGGGTATGAAGAAGACAGCTGCCAAATATGAGTGAAAAAGGAGGACAAGATCAAACTTTTTTTGGTCAGTTCTAAGACTGCAAAAGACAGATACCAAACCCTTAGCCTTGTTCTCAGGAGGCAGCCCCAGGTCTGGGTTTCCACATTACAGCCAGGCCAGGCCAAGAAGGCTTTTCCAGTGCATATAGTGGAAAAGTTGAGGGGCCACTTCTGGGAGGTAAAGGGGCCATTTCACACTCGATGAGGCAGGAAAGGAAGGAGCAATTTGGGTCCTCAGATTCATGGTTGGGGAGGAGGAGAAAGTAGAAAAGTGGCATTTTCTTGACTGGAAAGTGGGAAGGATCTTATTGCACTTGGGCTGTTCAGAATGTAGAAAGGACATATTTGAGGAATTATCTGTTTGAGCACTGATTGATTTACTGTGTAAAAAGCAAAATCTCTCTGTCCTAAGCTAATGGAAGTGATTCTCCCACGCTCATGTGTAATGGTTTTAACGTTACTCACTGGAGAGATTGGACTTTCTTGAGTTATTTAACCACTATGTTAAGTATTTTAGAACTTTATGATAATTTAATATAAATTTAGCTTTTCTTAATCACCTTGCCTGGCTTGGAGTCATGACTAATGCCATACCTGCTCTGTCTGGCAGACCCATCCTGTGGGAAACCTGCTTGCAGGCATCACCTCTAAGTCCTTTGGGGATATGGGGGTGGTGAAAAGCATTAAAAGGTGTGAAGTTCCTGGCTGAAGGTCCAGCTTATCTTGAGAAGATGGTCAAGACTAGAATTCATTGACTTATGAAATCCTTATTTCCTCTAGAGGAGGAGGGATGGCAGAGTTCATCTTGGGTGCTGACTCTGACTGGTTGGTAGTGGCTGCCTGGAGTCCTGTCCAGACTCAGTGGGAAAAGTGTCATGATCATCCAGAAGGATGGCATGTATACCATGATCTTTCTCTGTTCTAGGTCTATGAGGACTTCAGTGTCCCAGAACTTGACTTTACCTTAACACTGGCAAGACTGTCTGATGTAGTAAGAAAGAACAATACTGGAATGGGGACAGGGAGGGCTAATTCCAGCCTCAGCTCTGCCACTTGTTCTGTTTAATGTTAGTCAAGTTTCATAGTTACTCTGAGCTTAGGTCAAATGAACACTAAAGATGCCTTTTATTTTTAAATCCACTACATAGTAAGGTGGTGACAAGGAGTTGAGGATCCCTTGTCAGGTTCTCTGGACATAATACCCCTCAATGAAGATTGGGAATTATGTTAGTCTCGATGCCAGATGTAGAATTTGGTGTCAAGGCTCAGTAGTTGATTTTCTAAACCACAACCCATTTATAGAATAGTGCTCCCATTCATCCAGTCATCTCTTTCTATGGGCTGGACACTGCCCAAGAGTGAACAGGAAAGCCATAGTCTCACAGAGGTTACAGTCTTAACACACACACATCCAAAAAAGGAAAGGAAAGCAAGAAAGACTGAAGCCTCTTGCATACTCAGACAAGAGATCTGAGTATGTATAATTCTTCCAACTTTGTTAAGGGGTAAGTGTGCTAGGATGAAAATGGGTTGAAACAGCTTGAGGACAATTTTCACCACCACCCCACTATACTCTTTTGAAAAAACAAACAAACAAACAAACAAAAAAACAGAAAAGAAGGAGGACATTTTAAGCAATGCAATCCAGCTTAAAGTAAGTCTATATACCTATAGGCAGCGCCTTCTCCCAAAGCCTCAGGGTTATGGGCCAGGCCATGAACAGTGATCTCTAGAGCTGGGAACTCAGGAAGAACTTTTCAAATGGGAAGAGAAAAGGAATGCATCAAACACAGTTTGTTTGGAAAGCTGAAGATGTTCCTGGGAGAACAAAGTGTGGTTAATGTATTTTGCCACTTTGTGACCACTACAGCCAGTTTAACCAAGCATTCTACACTACCTCAGCCTTAGAGGTCCCCCTAACCTGCAGCTTCCCTGTTGCTTAAGCAGGAGAAGGGGGAAAGGAGAATGGGCTGGGGCTGGTGGCCACTACTAGTTCTCTGTTTTCAGGTTATGAAGATGACCTGGCTCTCCGGTTTCATAATCAGTAAAATGAAAAGGTAAACCAGACGATTGCTAAGGTCACTTCTGGCCTGAAATTTGTATTTGTGTTCCTTCCAGGAAATCCTGTGGCTAAAACAAGGGTTAAGAAATTTTTGTCTGGTTCTTTGCAGGTAAAACCTGAAACTGATAAGCAGGGAGAAGGTGGGTCAAATTATAATAAACTGGAAATATTTTTGCAAACCGATTAAGTTCGAAATACAGTCACTGCCCTTCTTTCTACATTGTCTGAACAAACTGTGAAACCTAAGGTAGAAAGATCTCCGTGGCATGAGTATTGATGCTTTCATCAAATCTGGGCCTGAAGAAAACAGAAAGTCAGTGCTACATAGGAACTTAGAAAAAGCATCTACAAGACACGGTTCTAAGTGTAATGCACTGAAATTCAGAGGTATCGAATAAACTTTGGTTCTCTAATTTCTATTTATGGACATGATGATAAAAGAAATGTGGTTGAGTCTGTTTCACGGCAAAAAAAAAAAAAAAGTCTACATGTCTTTTCTTCACATGTGAACATGACTCCACTGACCCATTTAGTAGGATGTAAATTTGGGATGTTTCAGGCGATCTTTGTTTTGAAACATTCCCTCACTCGCATATTTATTTTCCCTCCAGATCGTTTCCACATTAAACAGCTGGCAGAGGCTAGTAGAGCTCAGCACAGCGAACAGAATTTTCTCTCCCGTCAAAGCTCCAACTCACAACTTTGGACTCCTTGACATGGTATTAAAACAGACCCAGACAGTCTAATTAAGGGTCTGAGTTTAAATCTAAGGCTGAAGTTAGCCCCAAGCCACACAATCTGCTTATTTCTTTTTACAAGACATAAAGAGCCAAGAACTCTCACTCAGCCTGCCCTCCTCAGTGGTTTTCCTTCCAGCCCGTAAAAGTCTGTTGACAGCCTGCTAATGAGGTCCCTATATCTCCCTTCCACCACCTTCCTTTTTGGTGGGTCTGATACTTCTGTGGTCAAAGTTCTTGGCCAGTCTGCATTCTTGAAGCTACAGATAGAAGGGGAAGCTCCAAAGAAAATGGGTATTCATTCTTTCGTTCAACCAGCACTTATTAAATGCAACCAAATGCAAACTAGAAAGGCCTTGCAGTCTTGGAGGCCAGGCAAAGCACTAAAACCCACAAGTCACTTGAAATCTGCATTAATGTCAGCATTGCTAACTCCAGGCAATACTTCGGGTGATAGCTGAACTGAAAGTTAAAAAGAAGCTAACCATTGAGGCTGCTCCTCTCTAGGCTGGAAAGACAGATCCATGTCCCATGGTAGTATTGCCTCGACCAGAATGCAACTTTTGATGAAGATGGAATGAGCACTGTCCCAATCCTAACACGTTTTGCAGAAATGCCCAGTAGTTATTCAGCAGTTAGAATGTTTGGCATTTGTTTCCTGCTTCTGGTTACAATAATATAAAGTGTTTACTTTGATCTCCAATGTCCATAAGTGTTTCACTGCCCTATGACTACCCTCTGTATGTAGAAGAATTACTGAGGAGCCCCTAGAACAAAGAAGGCACACATAACACTAATAAATACATTGATAAATGCTATTTTATAATAAGCCTAGACTGCAGAAGATACTGGCTAAACACTCCTTGAACACCTATTATGGGCAAGATAGGGTATTAGGTTTCTACAAGGCTCTACATGATCTACCAGCCCTCTCCCCGCACTCTATCACACTCCATCTACTACCTTCCTACTGCCTATTACTCTGCTCCAGCAACAGTTGCCACCTGGCTGTTCCTCCAAACTGCTAGGCATGCTCCCACCTCAGGGACTTTGCATTGCTGCTCCCTCTGGTTGGCACTTTCTTCCCCTAGATATAACCGTGGCTAACTACTTCGAGTCTTTGCTCAAATGTATCCTCAGTGAAATCTACTGTGACCACTCTTATTAAAATTAGTCTTCCCCACTCCCACTCCCTGATTCCTTTCTCCCTGCTTTATTCTTTTTTCTTTTCCCATTGCACATATAATCTTCTAACATATTATATCATTTACTTATTTATGTGTTGATTGTCCATGTTTTCCCACTAGAATGTTTCATGAGAGGGTGTGTTGTTTGGTTCGGTTTGGTCTGGTCTATCTTGTTCACTGTTCAAGTGCCTAGAACAGTCCCTGCACAAATTAGGTGCCCAATAAATCTTTGTTGAATGAATAAATGGATGAAATCTAATTTAATGCCCACCTTCTAGAAGGGCTGCACCTGGCCCATCCAAGACAAAAATGGATTATCCCATTCTGTTCTAAAACTCCCCAGGACCCAGACTCCACACATCCTTTATCGATCAAATTCCAGATTACACCCACCCTCTCTTTAAATGTAATCTCCCGTTTATTTCCAGTAATATTTAAATAAAGTAAATATGTCAATTACCAATGATTGAAGAAGACGCTATATATTCCCAACCCAAAGATTACTGTGACCTTTTTAGTGTAATTGGTTTCTACCTCCTTCCCCTACATGTGAATCTGTTCACATCTCCCGTAATTTTACTCTCTCAACTCTCACTCTCTGGTTTTATCCACTACCACAATTTCATCCTTTCACTCTATGGAGGTGATTCTCAAAACTAATTGCTTGAGTCCTAATGTCTTTTGCCAGCTCCAGTCCTGCATTTCCCAGGCCTACTTAGATGATTCCATTCAAATGTATCATTGGTACCTAAAAGTAAACAATTCTAAAACTAGACTCCTTGCCTTCCCCTAGAGACCAGCATCTCCTGACTTTCTACTTCCATTTGGGCAATCAAATCCTGGCACACTTGGACTCTTCTACCTAAATGAGCCCCACCCTCACCTTTGCACCTAATCAAGTCGGTTGCCAAATCTACCACTTTCTCTTTAATCTGGTCTCATTGCCACTGTTACTACCATATGTGCCTCCTAACTGAGCTCCCACTTTCCAACTCTAACCCATTTTAGACAATCAAGCTAATTAATCTTCCTAAAGTACAGTTCTGATTTTGTCACTTCCCTGCTCAGAAACCTTCAGTAGCTTCCCCTTGCCTACTAAATACAGCAAAAATTCCTTATTCTGGCATTCAAGGCCCTCCAAGATCTGTTCCTAACCTCTGTCAATCTTGTGTCCCACTATTTCCCAACATGAAACTGGTCCCAAAAAACCCCACATGTTCATTCCCCTATGTACAATGCACTTTCTTCTCTCTGTGCCCTTGCTCATACTATTCCCATTATCAGATATATTCTCCCTTCCCCTTCTAATAAAAGTAACATGTCAATGGTAAAAAATACATTTCCCTCCCTACCAAGTCCCACTCATATTAAGTTTCTTTAATTCCAGGAATGTTCTGACCATTTTGGGGCATGCACACGAACACACACATTTATAACTATATATAAATCATTCCACATGTGCCTTTCTGCAACTTACCTTTTTTCAATTAATAAAATTTGTGTATTTTTCTATATCAGCATGTATAGATTAACCACATTCTTTTTAACGGTTGCATAGTGTTCCATTGAATGGATATGTAGTTTCCAGTTTTTTTCCTGTCATAAGCAGTGCTGAAGTGAATGTCCTTA
>JAQZBX010034525.1:0-24957 GCA_029593785.1 Cabassous unicinctus | reverse complement strand
ACTCCATATGTCCCTGTAGTACCACATGGCAGCTTGTACAAATAGCATGTGTGTTCTTGTTGTTGTTTTGTTTTCCTCATATGACTTAAAATACCTGTTTTCTAAATGTCAGGTTGTGATGACTAGCCAATTGCCTTTTGTTCTTGATAAGTGTCCTTGGATTGTCTAGGGCTCAGGCAGCTTTCAGAACTCCTGCAAGCCAAGCATCTGGCTGCTCCACCAGGATGGGAGTGAGGGAGCAGATTCACTGTGCCTCTTGGACTGGTGTGGTCTGGTCCTTGTGATGGGAACCAGGCCTGGCCGACTACCCAAAGGTGAACCACCAGCACCCAACAGGCTGAAACACCAAAGAAATGGACACATAGGCACATGCATGTATGCAATGGATTATACAGACATGAGCTACTCTGGACATTTGCAGAGAAATGGTACATTCATTTGCAAAGTTTATGTTTTTGAGCCCATAATTATAAAAATATGACCCATTATCTCATGCATTTCAGGCAAGTGAAGATGGTCTTTTGCAAATGGTTGAGTTCTCTCTAGAGTCCTGAGAATTTCTGCTGTGGGTTGGGCATGGATCCATTCCCTATTCATGTTTGCACCCAATGTTGTCAGGTAAGATTGCAAATAAAAGAATAGGTTATATAATAGAGATATAACACTTGAAATTTTACTCTAAAAATATAGCTCTGCATATATATTTAGTTATATCACCCAACAGATTGCTTCTACACAATGTGGAGATTGTTTTGTACCACAGATTGTTTTTAAGAAGTCTAGTGAGTTTGAAGAGGAATGGTTTGTAATCAGAGCTAATGAGGTTTACCATTCAAGGTAAGTGTACACTGGAGCATGAGTGGTATGGAGTCTCCATTTAATTCTCATCCGTATTCTTGTGATACACTGGCAAGTTGGAGTCAATGCATGAGTCGTGTTTGGCCAGAACCCTTCTTGTGGCTTTGTAGGACCATGATGCTTCAGGTGGCTCCTTGTGTACTAGGCAGAGAGGGGCCTGATGTGGGCTTTACATTTGTGCTTCCTCCTGAGATTTCTTTCAAACAAATGGTTCTGAGAGTTAAAAATAGGAAGTTCCTGCCACAGGACATAGTGGTTTATGGACTGGCCATATGTGTGAGAGTGTTTGGGGGCTAGATTAAGATTGAGGCTGTAAACAATTTTAAAAGGGGATTTGGGGATTTGAGCAATGAAATCCAACAACTGATTTATCTAGGATTATCTAGCTTTTGAGGCAGAATTTTCCAGTTGGGTAATTATTTGGAAAGGCAGAGAAGGAGGTAGGGACATGTGGACATGGTAATCAAATTAGCCCGAGAGCTGCCAGGCACATTTTGTCCTGTCTAGTCAGGGCCTTTTTGGAGATGAGAGTGGTTGGATTATTTGTTGTTTTAATCTAGCCAAGCAGCCAGGAGCCCATCAAGGAAGCTCAGAATCCCTAAAAGAGCAGGGCACCTTTACCATGCCTACAAAGGTTTTCTTTTCACCATTCAGCATCACTGCTAGAATATGGAAGGCAGTCTTCATTTTAGCCTGTTTATTTTGAGATAGAGAGGGGGTGATGATTTGGGTGGGACTTTTTGATGAAGAAGAGGGAAAATGAATAATGAAGCTAATTCCTTGTATCTGTCATTGCCAGACATTGTCTGCTGGCTTTAGGCTGCCATGTCCAGAGATACACTGGATGGGATGGTTTTGTAAAGACTCAATCTGGTTTAGGGTAAAGTTTTACACTTCACCCCTTTTGTTCTTGGAATATATTTAGCTTCAGCAAATCCAGTAGCAGACTGGGAACTTATATATCATTCCTTTCCCTATTCCCCATAAAAGAACATTTCTCTGTCCTCCAGCCACATGTCTTGGAATGTAATTCTGTTGTGCCTTTGTTTTTGTTGTCCCTCCACCCCCAAAATCAACTGCTGTAAGTTTTTTTTAACTTATTTTTTCTAACCCAAACCCCACCTTTTTCCTTTCCCCAGCTCTAATTTCTGGATGCAGTTCTGTGACCCAGGTTGAACAGTGTCCTCACCTGGGTCCTCTCTACACCACAGGCTTGTAACCTACACATGCAGGAACCCTTCCAAGTGTGGCTATTTACTTGTTTTAAAGTAAGACTCTTCCCAAGGACTGAACTAGGGGCTTCTGGCAAGCTCATCATAGCACTGTGGTGAAGTGGATCTAGCATCATCTGAACATTTCTTCCTGGGTTCCTCTTTGAATTCTGCCATCTTCAGTATCCTCTTGTCTGCATAGGCAAAGTGATTCAATTGGCTGGTCTTGTGCACAAATTAGTTCCAAAGATGAGCTCTTTGTAACACATTTCCAGTTGCTAAAGCTCAAATGTAGAACATTCCTTACAATGGTAGGATAAAAAATCCACCATCCACCACAATACATCTTGGGAAGATGTCTGTAGCATATTTTGCTGTGAAATTAGGCTTTGTGGGATATGGCTGGTTGTCATTTTGATGTATTTTAAATAAATATGTATATTTCCTAAAAAGCTTTTTTTCACAAGTTCAAAAATTTTAATTAACCAGTGGTCACCACATCTGAATTTTTGTTTCTGGGGCATAGATAGCAGGCCGAGATTAAAAGTGGGAGCTTGTCCAATGCCAGCTTGAGCTGCATGCTGGGGCTACCTTGCTCTCCTGATCATGGAGCCCATGGTCAGTGTGATCTGCCCCTCTGTGGTTTGGTCTTCTGCCCCATTCAGGGACTGCTAAATCCAGTCCCTGCAAGTGCTTTACCTCAAGTAGGCTTTTCTCAGAACACTGCCACAAGTAAAGTGTATGTTTAGGGAAACAGTTTTTCCGTGAGGGAAAAATTGCACTCATCCAAATTTTACCAATTATGACAGAGATGAGAGGAGTAAAGATTAGGCAGCACCAGGGTTTTCCTTTGAAAACAACATCACATCATTGTCAAAGACTGTCTGGGAGTAATCATTATAGAGATTATTCAGGAGATCTTGTCTGAAAATATTAAGGTCTCTGGTGAGGAGAGGAATTGTTAAAATGCCAGCAACCCCTCCCATTTTTTCTAGATTTCTGTAAAAATACAAAGAAATTGAATGGCACTTGAGAATTAAAGGTGAGGGTTACTGCAGATTAGAAATTTACTTTTAGAGTTCAGTTCCACAAATCCACACAATGCCATTTTTCAAGTGTACAAAAATCTGCTTAGGAATTTGACACAATCTTAGTATCAAAGGCCAAATTTTTCACCTGTTAATATTTTTCTATATTTGTCCTTGGATCTGAATAACTTTATGCAATACTGTAAATTTAACTTAAACATTGAGACTGATGTCAAATCTTGTGAAAAGTGCTATCTGCATGTAACAAATATTTAAAGAACACAGCAGAGGCCAAAATGTATAGGAACAGTTTTGGGACCAACAGAAAATGTCACCCCTCAATAGCTATCTTACATATCAGTTTTACAAGCTATTTCTAAACTTGTACATTATTTGTAAGGAAAAGAAGGAAAACCTAAGACCTGTCTAACTTAGTGGAGAATGTGTGTGTTAGGTTTAGGAAGGATAGCTAAGTCTTGTTGTGCTGTGTTATCCACCTTGTATATAAAAATTGTAATTGAAAATTGGTGGTGGGTTGATGTATGGGACCCCTGTATGATATTATGAATGTTTGCTTTGTAAGTTCACAACTTTTACTATACACTTATTGTTTATGTATGTTCATGTATAAATGATATACAACTACTACTACTACTACTAATAATAATAATAGGCTGGGTTGGGGGAAAATACACCAAATGTAAGATACTTTTGGTTGGTAGTAATATTTTGAGGCTGCTCTTTAGTCATTAGTGAAAAATTTTTAACAACTCTGCAGAGTATTGTTTGTAGGGTGAGGTGAGGTATGATAGCACTGTATGATGTTATGCATGTTTGTTTTATAAGTTCACAACTATTACTGTACACTTATTGTTTATGTATGTTTATGTTTGAGTGATATACTTCAATAAATTTATATATATATAAAGAAAGTTTGGATTCACCTGTTTCTTATGGTTTAAAAAGATGAGTCATTGCAAACTCTGGAAATGTGACTAGTACATGATTTAAGGTTGTAGAAGTGAGGATGCTCCTTCAAGTGCTAAAACTGAAGACTTCTAGTTCTTGGCTCAAATTCATTAGGTACTATTTGTACACTGGGATATGGGAAATGTAATTTAGTAGGTCACTTTCACTTTCACCCTTGTAAGTATAAAATAAAAATTTTGTAGAACAGAGATTGCTTGTGCTACTGAATTAACAAAAGTTATACTAAAGTATCCTGTTTTGTATATACATAATGTTAAGTTTTTGCTGTTACTCTATCTGGATTTGAAAATTGTATATATTTATCACACATTCAAAATGGCCTAAAGCAACCATTCATGTAATTACAGTTGCAAAATATTGACATTTTGGAAAGAACATTGTATTATAGCTTATGCATTTGAATTGGATCTTTGTTCCTTTTTACTATGATAAATTTAGAAATGAGTGTTGTTTGAAATTGGATCTGCTAAATTGGGGTTTTGCTGCTTAAACTCTGCACAGGGTCGTCAAATAAACTGATGTGAATGTAGTTTTTCCCTCTGTGTGAAAAAACACCCACACCCCAACAGAATAGGAGGAAAAATCTGGAAGTATTTCAAGTTTTATCTTTTTGTATATGAAAATTTAAAAAAATAATAAAAGACCCACATTTTCACAAATGGAATCATTGTAACCTTTGTTCCTCAGTTTATTGATAACTGCTCTAAACCCTCTCCACTCTGAAGGTCAACAACCAGAGAACTTGCTGTGTAATATGAGGAAATGGAAATAGGGCCCCTCTCTTGGAGAAAACCATCCCTTCCCTGAACTTGCAACTCTGAGAGAGGAGTCCCAGCCCAAGTATTCCCAGGTATACCCATATGGGGCTGAAACTAACTGAAGGTGATTCACTATGAAGTTTATTATGAACTTTGTTATCGTTATTCTGTTTTCAAAGATAATTTTATGGAGAACACATGGCATTGTGTATGTGAGTTGATATGACTTGGGGAAAGATTGGATATATAAAAAACTTTTCCTGACTTGTGATTTTCAAAGGGGACCTGCTTCCTGGGTAGGTAGTTTCCCTCAGGACATGGTGAGCTCAATTCCTTTGCAAACCATCCACTCTAAAGCTCTATTGCCAATGTCCATGACTATTGTTTCACCTGAGGGAGTGGGAAAAATCCAAATTCAATAATCCAGAGTGCCAGTCCTGGAAACTTCTAGTTTAACTGAGTGGGTACATGAAGATCAGTTTCCTGAGCAAGTGTATATGGAGGACCTTCCACTGATTAACTCTTTGATAGCCCTCAGGAGGGTTTGTTTTCCTAAAAGCTCTCCCTCAAGGAAAGAGCTCAAGGTATATAATGATATTACTGATGTGCAGGTTGCACAAGGAAAAAATAGGATTAGGAGGCTGTGTGTGATTTGAGCAACACTGAGAGTGACTCCCAATGTAAGCATAAAGGTGTACCATGTCAAAAATAAACTTATCAATAGGCTTACATTACAGAATTCAACTGCAGAGTTACCCTTTAATATGCACTGGAGTGATGTTGTTTCACTTGTTTCACCCAAGTGAAAGTTATTCAAATTTACAGCAAAAATGACTGCACACAGTTTTGTCAGAATTCACTGAGGTTGTTACATTTTGCTGCTGTCTCAAAACTTTGGAATGTAGCAAAAACATGAGATAAGAGAGGAGAGAAATGTATTAGAATGTGTTTCCACAAATTTAGAGGACCCTGGATATATGGTGGGTATTTGGTATAAATCCCCCTGGGAGTAGAGGCATGTTGTCCCTATTTTGAAAGCCATCCTTGATCTGTGGCCATATCTAGGTCCCTGATCAGCTCCTTCAATACATTTCTGGCCTGGGAGAATAGGACCCCAGGCTTAGAGAAAGAATGTTCCTATGGAGAACACAGGGCATCCCCAGCATCCTTCTCCCAGGGCAGAACCAGAGAAAATGACCTTCTTCTCCCATTTCACCTTTACATAGAAAGGTACTTCTCACCTGAAAATCACACCTTAGGTAAACAGGGGAAACCATGGGAAACTACTTAAATTCAGGTTTCTTCTCACTCTATAAAATATCATTTGGGGAGGCATAGCATGCATCCACAAGGGTTCTGGCCTGGTGAAACCCTTGCAGACCCTGTCCCTCACCTGCACTGTCTCTGGATAACTATCATGTGAGTTGCCTATGCTTGTCTCCAGGAAATGGTCTGATGTATGTCAGCATAGCATAGAATTTTGGAAGCATGGACTATGACCAAACTCTTCCAACCAGAGCTGGCATTCAAAAGAGATACCTCCAGCAACAAAGTATATTTAATGATGAATATCATATTCCTGTGAATGAGTCACAGTGAGGGGAAGTTAGAGTGAGCCCAGGCACAAACCTCTCCCAGAGGGTGCAGCTAAGCAATGGACGGCAGAGTCAGTTGGGACCACCTGGGGGTCCCGACCATCCATTTATATCAGGAGCCAAGCATAAAAGCATGTACCAGAGTTTGTACAGAGAAGGTTTTTTGTTTTTGTTTTTGCTTTTTTGCATATGTGTGTGTGTTTTGAATTCAGTGTGCCTAGAATTTTAGGAGACACATTAATCCAAGGAATAAGACATTCAGAGGCTAAGCCTAGCTAATGTTGCTGGGCTGGGTTTGTAGGCTGGAGGTTGTGGGTTAAAGATTGTGACAGGTTCATGAAAACAAGTTGAATAGAAATCAATTATTGAACATTAAGACACTATGGGGATGAACTGAAAATACATGAATATCATGCAAAATTCTATTATGTGGAGTTTGAGGAATTGACCCACATTTATTCAATTCCAAATTACTGGGAGAGGTTTTTGAGTGGTGAGTTTAAAAAGAACCACATTCAGGCCTCTTTCTAAGCCAAACTCTGCATACAAATGCACTACCTAGCCCCCCACCCCCAGCATGGGACATGATTCCCAGGGCTCCATGGCATCAAGGGATTATTACCTAGTGCCAAACTAGCAATGCATCTGGGAAAAGACCTTGACCAAAAGGGGAAAATGGTAAGTACAAATGCCTATTTATGGTTAAGAGATTTCAAAGTGAGTTGGGCGGTCATTCCAGAGGTTTCACTTATGCAAATCTCATCAGGCTCTCTTTGACTGCCACAGTAAACAGTGCTTCAACTAGTGGGATTTCTGAGGGCTCTAGAGCCATCCAGAAACTATAAGCAGGGAAGTCAGTTCAGGAATTTGGCACCCTGTTAATGGTCCTTACTTTGGAATTAATGCTCCCCAGTGTAACAGAGTTAGACCAATTTGTAGGTTCTCTACATGTGGCTCTTCTGTCCCTTTTATTTGAACCTATAATTAGCACTATACTTGATAAATATATGTCCCAGAAACTTAAATATTAGATCTGTCCATGTGCCAGTTGAGCCCTGAATTTCAGCAGTTGTAACACCTACTCTCCAATTCAATGGACTCACCCAGCACAACTAACAAGGAGATGATGATGGACAATGTCAATCCCAAGGAACAGAAAGCATCTGCTACTGCAAGCAAGATAGTTTCATCCATCTGCCATGAAATCTAAGCTCTCTCTCAATTAGAAGCAGAGTGGGCATCACTATCCTGAAATCCTCAAGATTGGGGAATGAATAATGGACTAAAGTAGACTTATTATTATTCTACTATAGACATTATTATTCTAGCAATGAAAAAACTCTTATCATTGATATAAAGGCAGTGGCCACGAGAGGTTCTGAGGAATGGGATAGGGAAGAATAGGTGTAATATGGGGTCATTTTTAGGACATTGGAGTTGTTTCACATGACATTGCAGTGATGGATATAGGCCATTGTATATTTTGTCATACCCTACAAAATTGTGTGGCACAGAGTGTAAATTATAATGTAAACTGTAGTCCATGGTTAGTAGAAATGCTTCAATATGTGTTCATCAATTGTAAAAAATGTACCACACTAATGAAGGATGCTGTTGATGTGGGAAAGTGTGGGAGAGAAAGGGATTGGGGCATATGGGAATCCCTTATATTTTTTAAATATTTATATAATCTATAGCTTTTTTAAAAATAAAATGAATAATTTAAAAAATAAATATAATGTGGTGTCCTGGACAGAAACCTAAAACAGACCAAGGACATTAGATAAAAGCTAAGGAAATTTGAACAAAGTGTGGGTTTTAGTTAATAATAATGTAACATATTATTTCATTAATTGTGACAAGTGCACCACACTAATGTGGCATGTTAATAACAGGAAATTGGGTGTACAGTATGTGTGAATTCTCTGTATTATCTTGGACAGTTTTCTCTAAATGTGAAACTATCCTAAAATAGAAAGTTTATTAAAACAAACATACAAACAAAGAACCACATTCAAATTCTATTACCAGTGGGATATGAAACACAGGTCTGGATCATGCATCATAGGCCTGGTCTGAGAAGCAAGAATCTTTTTATTGAACAGCATGGGCGCTCAAGACTCTAAGACAAGTGGTGCTTTGGGAAATTATCTAGGAGTGCTCAGCATGTTTACAGCTGTGCATGGATCCTGCTGGACACTCAGGTGCGATGGTCAACAGTCATTCTCTCAGTGTTACCAGTGGGTAGGCACTGGTGACTGATGGGTCCAGGATGAAGCTAATTTTTCTCATGAGCATCAGGGCCCCTTATGGGCCCCTAGACAATTTCAGCTGGTCTCCATGCTATTGAAATGTGGGTTCATAATGTACAGCATACACAGTGGGTTCTCTATTCCTCAGTGTGTGGGGCTCTGTCTTCACAGAGTTCAGGATCACGACAGGGGACACATTTCCTCAAACAAGCAGAAGGTCTTGAATGAGAAACCCAGGGCTATGTGGTCTTTGTGTCTTCTGTATTTTTCTTCAAAACCTGGAGTGAGTCTGAGTATGAAATATTCTGCTTATGAGTATGCAAAGACTATGAGATCAGTTGAGCTAAATAAAGATATATTTGTGCCCAGAGAACATCACCCAAAAACCACACCCCCTCCTTCACTGAAGCCCCTGTGAACATAGCTCCCTTACCATGGAGTGGAGTTGGAAAATTCTTCTTAGTGTTGGTGGCTACAGGTAAGTTCCTACCATTCCTGTGGCTGAGGTGTGACCTGGGGCCACTCAAGGGGGATTTTACCCACTCATGTCTCTCTCCACTGGTGCCTATCCACAGTTGTAACTGGTCCTGCCTTGGGCTGAGGTGAAGACTGCAGTAGAGTCAGTGAAGTTCTCCAGCAAGATTCCTAGGTACAACTCACCCACAGGACAGGTCACCACACTCAAAGATGGACTCACCTCACTCAGAGCTAGAATCACCTCATCAAGTGGCCACTCACCTCATCTAGAGACCAAGTCACACCATAAAAAAGTCCAAATACCCTTCCTCAGAACATGGACCACTTCACCCATATCCTGGGCCACCTCACCTAAAACTGTACTTGACTCATGCAGAGTAGAGCTCACCTTACCCAGAGCCAAGACTGGCTCATTTAGATCCCATATCACTCACCCAGAACCTGTTTCTCCTCACCCAAAGGCAGACTTCCCTCACCCAGAGTACAAATCACCTAACTCAGAGCCTGGTTTTCCTTGCCCAGAGACCACTCACCTCACTCTATACCCAGTTTGTATCATCCAGAGTCCACCTCACCTCACATAGAGCATGGACAGCCTCCCCAAGATTCTGAATTACATAACTCAAAGGGCAGGTAACTTGCCCAAAGCCAGGATCTCCAAACCCAGAGCCTGGATCAGTTCACACAAAGCCCAGATCACCTCATGCCCACAACTGATCACCACACTGAAAGGTCAACTCACCTTACCAAGAACTAGAATCACCTTAACCACAGCCCTGCATACATCACCTAGCACCCACTTATCTCACCTGGAGACCAGGTCACCCCACAAATTTCCTGGCTCCTCTCATCAAAAATGTGGATCAACTCACTTAAAGTTGGACATGCCTTACCTGGAGCCTGGCTTACCTCAGTAAGATCCTGGAGCATGTCACCCACACTCCAGATCAACTCATTCAAAAGATTAATTGCTTCTTACAGAGCACAGCTCACCTCACCTAGAGCCAACATTTGCTTACTTAGAGCCTGGTTAACTCACCCAGATCCTGATTTATTCACCTTACTCAATGACAGATTATCCTCACGTAGATTACATATCACCTCACTCAGAGACAGTTCACAGCAATCAGAGCCTACCTCACCCTCATTTAGAGCACAGATCACCTGATTAATAGTCTGGCTTGCCTCATTCAACCACAGGAACTCACCCAGAGCACAGATCACAACACCCAAAACCTGGTTTCATCTCACCGAAGTCCCTGATGACTTCACTTACAGCATGACTCACCATATTAAAAAATGGAGTCACCTCAACCAGAGCTTGAATGGCCCCTCTCTGAACCCAGCACCCAGAGCCTACACACCTCACTCAGAGCCCAGCTCACCTCACTCACAAGTTGGATCACTTCATCCACATTACAGGTTGCCTTTCTTAATATCTGAACCACCTTACTGAAATTCAGGCTTACCTCATTAAAGCCTGATTCAACTAACACAAAGCCTGGATCACTTCACTCATGATCTGGATAATCTCACTCAAAGGTGTACTTGCTTCACCCAAAACTCAAATCACCTCACTCAGAGATAGACTCACACCACTGAGAGCCCATATCAACACATCTAGGGCCTGGATAACATAACACACAGCTTGAATCACTTCACTGCATGAATAGTTCATCACTCCCAGAGCCCACACACCTCACTCGGGGTCTACCTCACCTCACCTAGAACAAGGATCATCTCAGCAAAGCCTGGCTTCCCTCATCCAGAGCCTGGTTGTCCTCAGTTAAGGACAGATAAATCTCACATGGTTTCCAGCTCATTTCTCTGAGATCATGGATATCATCACCACAGACAGATTACCAGTCATAATCATGCTCACATCACACAGAGACTACCTCATCTCACCCAAATCCCAGCTTACCAGAGGCCAGATTACCCACTGAGAGCCCAAATCACTACATCCAGAGCATGATCAACCTTATTCACAGCCAGAATCTCCTCTACAATGTGAAATTTCCTCACCCAGTTCCTGGCTCACCAACCCTTACCCTGAGCCACCTCACTCTAAACCATGTGTGCATCCCTAGATCTTGGCTCAAATACAGAAAGCCTGGATTACACCACTCAGAGCCTGTCTCAACTCACTCAGGTCCTAGGTCACAACATTCAGAAACTGGATCACTTCACCCAGAGTCTCCCTTTGCTTACCCAGAGCCTGGATTACCCAATTCAAAGTAATAGTCACCTCATGTAGAACATGTTCACCTCACCCAGAGCCCACTCTTCTCAGAGTCTGGTTTGCCTTACTCAGAGACTGAATCACTCACTCAGAGATGAGCTCTCCACCACCAAAGCATGGGTGTCTGTTCCCAAGCAGGTAAACTCAGTTATAGAAAGTCTTGCTTTACCATGAGTTTGAATAACCTCACTCAGAGCCCTGCTCACCTCACCCAGAGCACAATCACCACATTTGGTTAACAGCTCATATAACTGGGACCCACCTCACCACTCCTAGAGCCTTATAGCCTCACAAAGAGTGCCTATTCCCTAACCCAGTGCCTGGATAACCTCACTGAAATTGGACTTATCTCAACTGGAGCCCGGATCACCTGACTGAGAATGTGGATCTTCTTATCCACTAAAAACAATACTCATCTCACCCAGACTTCAAATCACCTCACCCACAACAAAGATCACCTCAATAAATAGCCTTAACTCCAGACTTACTCATCTCACTCAGAACCCAGCTCTTTCCACTAGAGCCCATCTCTCCAAACCCAGAGCCTGGATCACCACACTGAAACCTGGACTAGCCTCACCCAGAGCCCAAATAACCTCATCCAGAGCCTGAATCACCTCACACAAAGCCAGACTATATTTGTCCAGTGCCTGGCTCCCCAAAAGAGCCCTTCTCACCTTGTCCAGAATCAGAGTTAATCCACTCTGGGCCCAGCTCCCTTCGCCTAGAGCCAACTCATCTGATTTGGATTCTGGATCAGCTGATTAAAACCTAGCTCCTTGCAGTCAGAGTCCAATCCTAGAACTCAGAACCCCTCTTGACTGATTCAAAACCTGGGTTTCTAAACCAGAACATGAATAACATACACAGATCATTGGTTATCCACCCCCACAACTGTGTTCACCTCAAATACAGCCACACTTGTTTCACACAGTCCTCAAATTGACTCACTCAGAGTCCAGCTCACAGTGCCAGAGCCTGCCTCACCTCTCCCAGAGCACATATCACCTTACCAAGTTCTGGACTCCCCTCACCCAGAGACTGGATCATGTCAGTCTAAGGCAGAATCACCTGAACCAGAGCCTGGCTCCTTATGATCAGATACTGGATCAACTCACCCACTCAAACCTCAACTTGCCTCACCCAGAGCCTAGCACACTTCATACAGAGCTTGCCCTGCTTCACTTAGAGCATAGTACACTCATCCAGATCATGGTTCACCACAACCAGAGACTGGGTCACTTCACACACAGCCTGGGTCTTTTAAATCAATGGTAGATACCCCTCATGCAGAAATTTATTTATCTCACCCAGAGGTCAGTATACCTCATCCAGAACCTAATTTACCTCACTCAAAGTTAGACTACCCTCATCCAGATTGTGATTCACCTCACTCAGAGCCTGGTTCACCTTACATGCCAGGCTCTCCTTACCAATACAGCCTGTCTTACCTCACATGGAACCTGATTCAAGCCATTCAGGGAACAGCTTTCTCCTCCCAGAGCCCAACTCACACCTCACAGAGGTTAGATCACTTCACCCAGAGTCCATATTGCCTCACTCACAGCTTGAATCACTTCACTCAAAGCTAGGATCACCTCACCTGGACACAGCTCATCTTATACAGAGGCTTTATTATCTCACCCACAACCCAGATAATGTTACTCAAAGGTTAACTTGCCTCATCCAAAGCTCAATTGACCTCACTCAGAGCCTGGATCACCACAACTAGAACCACACATGCCTTTCCCATTGTCTGAATCACCTCACTCAAAGCCAGACTCACCTCACAAGAGCCTAGTTCAACTGACACAGAGAAATGGATCACCACATCCAGAGCCTGGATCACCTAATTTAGTGCCCTGTTCACCTCATCCTGAATTGAATCACTTTACCAGAGTCTTGTTTACCTCACTCAGAATCTTATGGTACTCAAACTTAGGCAATATGACTCAGTGTTGGCTCATCTCATCCAGAGCCCACTCATGCCAATGACAGCCCAGTTCTCATCATGCAGAGCTGGCCTCACCTCACCTAGAGCCAGGATCAGCTTACTCAGATACTGAATCTCTTCACCCACAGCCTGGATCACCTCAACCAGTCCTTGATTCACTTCACTCAAAGTCCTGATAACTGCCACTTACAACCCAATAACCTCATTCAAAGCCCAGCTGACATCAACAGAGCCTGCCTTACCTCACCTACGATAGGTATAATCTCACCAAGATCCCACCTCCCCTCCCAAAGACACCGGATCACCTCATTCAAAACTGGATTCATCTGAATTGAAGCCCAGCAAAACTCACACTGAGCCCAGATTTCCTCACTTGGAGCACAGATCACTCACCCAGAGCATGGATCACCACATCCATGGATTGATCACTTCACCCACAGCCTCTACCACTTCAATTAATGTTGGACACATCTCACTCACAGGCAGACTCACCTCTCCCAATGTGTGATTCACCTTAACCAAAGCCTGGCTTACCTAACCCAGAGTCCTGATTACCTAACAAAAATCCAGGCTCTTTTCACTCAGAGCCAGCTCATTTCACTCAAAGCCCATTCTCCATACTCAGAACACAAATGACCTCACCCAGAGCCCAGATCATCTCAGAGATTGCATCATTTCACCCACCATCTGACTTTATTCACCCACAGCCTGACTCAACTCACCCAAAGCAGGGCTCACCTCATCAGAGAATCTGGCTAAATTCACACGGGGCCTGGATTTCTTCACCCACAGATGAATCACATTTCACAGATGTGGATTCATCTTTGTGTGTCACTTCACCCAAAGTCCAGATCATCTCACTCAAATTTTGACTTGCCTCAAACTAAGGTCAAATCACCTCATTCAGAGCCTGACTCACCTCACCCAAGGACCCCCTTACCAAGAGATTGTTGCCACCTACCCCAAGCCAGGATCACCTCACTCAAAGCAGGAAGCACCTCAATTGGGCCTAGTTCACATTATTCTGATCCTGGATCACATCACCCATAGCCTGAATCACCACATTCAAAACCATCCTCACCTTCCCCAAATCCCAGATCCCCTCACCCAGAGTCCATCTTGCATCTCTCAGAGATCACTTACCTACACCCTGTATCACCTCAATCAAAGGAGAACTCACCTTATCCAGAGCTTGAATCACTTTACACAGATCCAAGCTCATCACACCAAGCACTCATTCACCTCACTCAGAGTCCAGCTGACATCATCCAGTGCCAATCTCACATCACCCAAAGTCAGGTTCGTCTCAATCAAAACCATACATGCTTTACCAAAGATATGTTCACCTAACTCAGATTCTGAATCACTTCATCTAAAGCCCAGATCACCTCACTCAAAACCATACTCATCTCATACAGAGCCCAGATTATTTCACCCAGAGCATGGGTTGCCTTACACACAGCCTGGATCACTACACTCAGGGGAAAATGTATTAATTGACATTTAAGCAATAAAAATACACAAATGTTAAATAAACATATTAAAATTCCTCAAGAATATTAGATAAATGGAAATGAAATCCACAATTCCATACCAATTCTTTCCCTCTGGAAATTTGACTGTCTAACATTAAACTCCAAAACTGGTGAGCATGTTGAGAAACTTAAACTTTCATACAGATATTGTATGCATATAAGGTAATGAAGTAAGTTGATGGGTGCTAACTCTGGCCTTGCATAGTTCCATAATAATTATTCCTGTTTTCACAAATGCTGTCATTGTATCTTTTGTCCCTAAGTTCACTCATATCTGCTATGGGCACTGCCCTCTCTGAAGGCCACCAAGCAGAGAAATTGCTGAATACCATGAAGAAATACAAATTGGGCTGCACCCTCTGCTGGTGGATACCATCCCAGGCCTGACCTTGCAGCTCAGATCTCCAACCCAGGTATTTCAGGTTGTGCCCATTTGGAGACTAAGACTGAAAAGACACAATTTCTTAGGAGTTTGTGCTGAGCTGGATTTTCCTTATTGCTGTTTTAAAAGGTATTTTCTGTAGAACACACAATATTGAGTATGTGATTGGATATGACTGAGAGAAAGATTGGATATATGTCAGATTTTTCCTGACCAAGTTGTCTTTGGGCTTGCAGGCCTCCAGTGTGAGGTGCAGATGGTGAAAACAGGAAGAGATTTAGTACAGCCTGAGTGGTGCCTGACACTCATGAGCAGTCTCTGATTCATCTACAGTAGCTATTTTACGTCCTAGGCCCAATAGGCTGCAGGAAAGGGGCTGGAGTGGGTTGAAGACTTTAAAACTGATATAGGTTCTAAGAGGCTCACAGATTCCATGAAGTGCTGATTCACCAATTCCAGAGACAATGACAAAAACCCAGTTCATCTGTAAATGAGCAAACAGTCATATATTATGTATGACATACACCATTAGCAATATTTCTTGGAAACCCAGACCAAACCTCCTCTTCAGGGCAGTGGGAGGTGGCTGGACTGTAGGGGGCATTCAGGACACACTGAGCACAGGTTCCAGCCCCGGGGGAAAGCAACAGATGTGAGGTTGAGAGATGGCTTCCTGTCAGTGTCGGGGGCTTCCTCTCTAACTAAAATCTTCCTTCATGAGATCTCTCTAGATTTATCATTCTGTGACTTCTACTGAAGTGTCTCAGGAATTTTTGTTGTAATAACAGGAAACATTTTCATATTTTAGTTTTAGACTTGCATTCAGAATTTAATCTAAATCTTGCCTTATTCAAAGATGTATCTACTAAAAGGGTTGGAAGACAAGGCAGGGAGTGAGGAGTCATTTTGAAATTTCTCTGTTTGGGAAACTCCATGTGTTTAGATTTCTCTTTTGTGTGACCCAATCTGGGAGGTTAGGGGCATATTGTTTATACTCAAGCAGATTGTAATGAAATTGTTTTCATGGAACCCCTAATTCAAGAAGCTCTCTATTTCAGGGCAATCTGAGAATATAAGAAATTTCCCTATTATGTCCTCACTTACACCCATATCTTGTGATCGTAAATAATATAATATTAAAATATGGATGATGATTTTGCCAAATATATAAACTCTTTGCATCCCTTCCATTTCTTTGTCCCTGTGCAAAGGACAACTCAGGCAATTTTTCCTGATGAGGCAACTTCTAGGAAATCTCTGATTGGTGACCTGAACCCTACAGGGAACCAAAGGCTGATTGGACAACTGGACAACCAATGGAGTGCTGAGTCACTTGGTAGTGGACTGTAAGGCCATGGGGCTGACTCAGGGCATTGTGGAAAGGACTGTCCCAATTTTATTTCATTTCTCAATCTTTCTGAAGGAAGTAGAAGTAAAACTGATGTACTTATTTGATACAGAAGGGTGAACTTTACTGTGGTCCATCATAAAGGTACCCAAACCCAGTGGAACTACCTTTTGCTGGGACATCATTGCTGACAACACATTTCCTATCTCCAAGGTCAGATCCATGTCTTTTGAATTCTAGGTGACATCACTCTTTCTATTTCCCTATACCAGGTATCATGTGGAATCTCAATTTTCTCTAATTCCCAACCTAGGACAATTGTTAAATGAACAGTGAGGTCATGGTCTCACCTGGTAGGTGTCCAAAAAGGTATCAACAGCATTGAGAAAACTGATCACTCCTTATTACACTGTCAAGGAAATATTTTTGTTGCAATCTTTTAAGCCAGCACACCCTCACAAGGAAGGCTTTCCTGTCCTGCACTGTCTCACTATAGCTGCTCTGTTTCTTTTACCCAAGTCAATAGCCCATGCTCTTTACCATCAAAAAATTTGTTTTCACTTTCTGGAAGCCATTCTAATTATTGTCAATATTGATATATCCTTCAATTCCATACTCAGATTCCCTTCTAACTCTACAAAATAACTTCAGTTCAGCTTCTTCCAAGTTTTATTATGTTCTCTTTATTCATGTTCCAGAAGAAAACTGTAGCATTCATTTCATTATTGATCCTTGATGCTACAACAAAATTATTATTCAACAACCTCACAGAGTCTAGTGTGTTCTTGTGGATTTTTCTGTACAGGCATGATCACTCTTGGTCTCCACTTTTATTTTAACCATTTTGCTAAGTGCCTCTGGATCATGTGAGAACTGATCAGTTGGCTCCTCATTTTCTCCATTATCCCCAAAATCTGTCATTTCCTTTCCTCACTTCAGTGTCCAGTTTGAGTCCTTCTCACCTCACTTCAATGTCTCTCCCATTTTCCAATGCTGGTGATATAGCTTCTACATTCCCTTTTCTCCAGGCAAGTCTATTTTGGCCTTCTCACTCATTTTCCTGCGTTATTATGTCATACAGCCCGTATTCTCTCTTTTCCTAGGACTACTGGCCCTGTCAGCTAACATGTATCTCTCCATGTTTATGATGTACTCCCTATAATCCATCTTCTCTAGGGATTTCATGTTATGCTGTCTTGTTCACAAGTCCCTACATTATTGATATAAATTCCATACCCTCTGGAATGTGAAATTCTGCCTTTTCAACCATTGTCCCTATGATTGTGATGCACATCTCATTCCCCCTCTTCTCCAGGGACAAATGACCACATTACCTTACTCATCTGTTTCTATGTTAATGATATATATCACAATCTTATTACCAGATGCAGATATACTTTTTGTAAGTAATCCAGGTGAGTTTAGAAGAGGTCAGATCTTCAAGTAAAGCAGCTCTATGTATGATATCCCCAAGCAGCAGTCTTCCCTTCTGAGCACAATCTTGTGATTTAAAAATGCATCCTTCCAATTGTGGGCAAGATGGTGTTGGTTTAGGAGGGCACTCACTAGATCACTCTTGAAGGATGGCTGATTGGGGACAGGATCCTGCCTGAAGGGTCTTTCCTGGGGGTGAATGGAGTGAGAAACTTGGCGACATTGATCTGGAGGGAGCTGGATGGTGAGGTGGATTGCTCAGGAAAGATTTGTGAATTTTACCCCTGCCTGTGGTATTTGACACAGATGTCTGAGCCCCACCCTCAGGGATGAAGGCTGGGATGAACTGTGACTTCCACCAGCAACCCAGTGAGAGGGAGCATTCTCTGAGAGTGGGAAAGTTCTGGCAGAGGGTTGAGAGGGGTTTCCTATCTGTGGATTTGGCTGCCTGGAAGCTTTGGGGAACGAAATAGCTGGCTTGAAGAGGCACCAGGCTGAGGGGAGTGGTGAATCTGCTGAGGAAGTTTGATCTACCTAGCTGCACAGAGATATGCCCTGATTCCCTCCAGCAAACTGGTGAGAGGGAGCATTCTCTGAGAGTGGGAGGGTTCTGACAGAAGGTGGAGAGAGATTTCCTCTCTGTGGGTTTGGTTGGCTGGACTCCCACATGGATTTGGGGAGCAAATAAGCTGGCTTGAAGAAGTACCAAGCTGAGGGGAGAGGTGAATCTGCTGAGGAAGCCAGATTTACCTAACAGTCTAGTGATACTGAGGCTTGGCCCCAGATGGGGAAGAATCAGCCAATTTTATCATTCTGCACTGACAAGCATCGGAGCTTAAGCTCCCCTGGGGAGCCAGAAAGTAGGAAGTGCTTGATTAGTTTCCACAAGCCTATTTAGGGTCTCCTTGGTGAAGGGCTTGGTCTAGAAGAGGCCTTCTTTTGGGTCCTTTATTTCACACAAAAAAATCCAAAAAAACCAAGACAGCCATTAAAAAAAAAGAAAAAAAAATTAACTTAGTTTAATCACTAAATTCTGCCTCAAAAGCTGCAGAGAAAACCTTGCAGGGCAATTGGTTGATGAACACAAGCAGGCTGAGAGGTTCCACAAGGGCCCAAGAAGGAACACTGTTCTTCCTTAGCTTTGGTTGACTGCTTGCTTATGTGGTTGTTTGGTTTTTCTTTGTTTATTTGTTGTCTCTTGATTTTCTTTCCTCTTTCCTCCCACCCTTCTTTTTTCTTTTCTTTTTTTTTTTAATTAGGTGCTGCGAGCTTGTCTCTTTCCTGTCTTTCTTCTTCCATGATTTCCCATTTTCTGTCTATATTGATTTTGTCTCCCAATGCTATCTCTTTTCCTTCCTTCATCTTTCTGCCTTCGGCTTTCTGTTGTGGTTCTTACATACCATGTTTTTTCATTAAGCCACAAATTAAAGGTGTCAATTTCTATTCTATCTATTCTCTTTTCTTTATTATTATTATTATTATTATTATTAACTTTTTCCTTTCAGCCCTTTCTTTACTCTCTCTCTCTCCTCATAATTCTGGCCTTCTAAATCATTATATATATTTTCCTCTATTTGGTTTCCGAGTCCATTGTAGGTAATGCACATTTTTTCCTATTACCCTACACTGCCTACATGAGTTAAATATTCATTTTACTAAGTCTTATATGGCCCCTCTTCTAACTTTTATTAATATTACTATTATCCTTCTTCATTTCTCACATTTTTTGATTCCTCTGGCCTTAATCTTTTACCTTCAAGGCAACATAGAAAGAAGCAAGGAAATAAAATAAGAAGAACAAAGTGTCAAAAAGAAAACTTAACACACGCACAGAATGACCAACTAAATAAAATTCTACAGCAGAGAGAGAAGCTAATCAACAAAATAAACCCATCAAGATAAAATGATGACAAGAAGGCAACAAAAAAATTGCAAAGCACACTGAGAAACAGGAAGACATGGACCAGTCTAATGAACAAACTAAAAACCAGGAAGAGATGTAGAACAAAAAACAACTAACCAAAGCTTTCCAAACAAATACATGGACCAACTTAATGAAGTGAAGGAAGAGATTAAGGATATTGAGAAGACACTGGGAGAACATACTGAAGAAATTGTAAACATACATAAAATGATAATGGATATGATGTTGATCAATGACACAATCTAAGAAATTGAAAAGATGCTGGATTCACATAACAGCAGATTTGAACAGGCAGAAGAAAGAATTAGTGATGTGGAAGACAATAAATATAAAATCAAACAAATAGTAGAACAAATAGATAAAATGTTAGAAAAAATTCAGCAGGGAATCAAGGATTTAACCAACAACACAAAATGCACAAACATATGCATTATAGGCATCACAGAAGGAAAAGAGAAGGGAAAGGGAACAGAAAGAGTGTTGAAGGAAATAATGGCTGAAAACTTCCCAACCCAGTTGAGAGAGATGGATCCAGGAAGCACAGCACACCCCAAACAGTATAAATCCCAACAAGCCTACTCCAAGTCATATATTGTCAAAATGTCCAATGCTCAAGACAAGGAGAAAATACTCAAGGCAGCAAGAGAAAAGAGAACCATCACATACAAGGGAAGCACAATAAAATCAGGTGCTGATTTCTCATCTGAAACCACGGAGGAAAGAAAACAGTGGTATGACATACTCAAAGTATTAAAAGAAAAAAACTTCCAGCTGTGAATCCTCTATTCAGCAAAACTGGCATTTAAAAATGATGGAGAATTCAAAATATTCACACATAAACAGAAATTAATAGAGTATGTCAGTAAGATACCTGCACTGCAAGAAATACTAAAGGAATTTCTACAAGTTGAAAGGAAAAACCAGGGGAGAGAGAGCTGGAGGAGAGTGTAAGAACAACTAAAAAGACAAAAAGAGAAATAAAAACAATATATGACATACATTAACCCAAAGAAAATATGGCTGAAGTAAGAAATTCATTGCAAGTAATACCACTAAATGTTAATGGATTAATTTCACCGGTCAAGAGACGCAGATTGGCAGAATGGATAAGGAAATATAATCCATCTGTATGCTGTCTACAAGACACCCACCTTTGGCCCAGGGATTCAAGGGGGCTGAAAGTAAATGGCTGGAAAATAATTTTACAAGCAAACAATAGCCAAAAAAGGACAGGAGTGGCTATTCTAATATCAGACTAAATAGACTTTTAATGCAAAGTTATTGTAAGAGACAAAGATGGACACTATATATTAATAAAAGGGGTAATCTCTCAAGAAGAGAGAACTATCATAAACATTTTTTAATATATATTTTAAAAGATGCTTAGATTACATAAATGTTAATCAAAAATTACAAGGATTCCCATGTTCCCCACCTCCCCACCTCCCATAACATCCCACATAAACATCTTTCATTAGTGTGGCACATCACCTGCAATGGATATACACACCCTGGGGCTTTGCCACTAAGCATGGACCATAGTTCACATCGTAAACCACACTGTCTCGCACACAGTTCCGCATTTTATATGCTGATGTAAAATGGCCTGTATCTGTCATTGTAATGTCACTCAGTATAATTCCCAAGTCCTGAAAAAGTCCCTGTATTACAACTGCTTTTCCCTTCCCTGACCAAAAAGCATCCAGTGGCCACTGGCTCCACCTCACTGTTGTAATTTCTTCCATTGCTTGAATCACAATATGTCTACAACAGAATACCATTAAGTCCAGTCTAGTAGATAGCTCTTCCCCCAATCCTGAGGAGTTTGGGATGGTGATGCCCACTCCACCTCCAAGTGAGAGGAGGCTTATATCCCATGGATATGGTGGATGGGATTATCCTGCCTGCAGCTTCAGGCTCTCTCCATTCCCTGGGATTGTCACCGTCCATCCTCATCTCCTAACTAGGTGACCTGAATGAGTCCATTGAGCTAGAGTAGGAGTGGAGAAATAAATGCCTCTACAACTATAGTGGGGGACTTTAATACATCATTATAACCATTAGAACATCTAGGCAGAGAATCAATGAAGAAACAAAGACTCTGAATAACACATTAGAGGAACTGGACCTAATAGACATATACAAAACATTACACACAAATACAGCAGGATTTACATTCTTCTTGAGTGCATATGGATCATACTCGAAGATAGACCACATGCTAGGCCACAGAACAACTCTCAATGAATTCAGAAAGATTGAGATTATACAAAGTAATTTCTCTGACCAAAATGGAATGAAATTGGAAATCACTAAGGGCCAGAGAAACAGGTTCGGCACAAAGATATGGAAGTCAAACAACACACTCTTAGACAAACAGTGGGTCAAGAAGGAAATCTCAAAAGAAATCAGTAACTACTTTGAAACTAATGAAAATGACAACACAACATAAACAAACCTATGGGATGTAGTGGAAGCTGTCCTGAGATGGAAGTTCATAGCCATAAATACATATATTAAAAAAGAAGAAAGAGCTAAAATTGAAGACCTAACTGCACACTTGGAGGAATAGGAAAAACAACCACAAACTAAACCTAAAGGAAGTAGAAAGAAGGAAATAACAAAGATTAGAGCAGAATTAAATGAAATAGAGAATAAGAAAGCACTAGAAAAATAAACAACCAAAACCTGGTTCTTTGAGAAGATCAATAAATCTGACAAACCCTTAGCCAGACTAACAAAGAAAAAGAGAGAACAGATGCAAAAACACAAAATAAGGAATGAGACGGGATATAACTACTGACCCCACAGAAATAAAGAGTATCATAAGAGGATACTTTGAAAAATTATGTGCCAACAAGAATGAAAATTTAGAGGAAATGGAAAAATTTCTAGATACTCACAAACACCCTACATTGATGAATGAAGAAATTGATGAACTCAAGAGAACTATTACAAATAAAAAGATAAACTCAGTAATCAAAAACTTCCCAACTAAGAAGAACCCAGGACCAGAGGGCTTCACAGATGAATTCTACCAAACATTCCAGAAAGGGTTCACACCATTCCAGCTTAAGCTCTTTCAAAAAATAGAAGTAGAAGGAATGTTGCCTAACTTATTCTATGATGCCAACATTACCCTAATACCAAAGCCAAACAAAGATATGATAAGAAAGGAAAATTACAGGCTAATTTCTCTAATGAACCTAAATGCTAAAATCTTCAACAAAATACTTACAAATTGCATTCAACAACATATCAAAAGAATTATACATTATGACCAAGTGGGTTTCATCCTGGTTATGCAAGGATGGTTCAATATAAGAAAATCAAACAATGTAATATACCACATAAATAGACTGAAAGAAAAAACTCACATGATCATTTGCATAGATGCAGAAAAAGCATTCGACAAAACACAGCTTCCTTTCCTGATAAAAAAAACACTGTAAAAGATAGGAAAAGAAGGAAACTTTATGAATATAATAATGGGTATATATGAAAAACCTAAAACTAACATCATCTTCAATGGTGAAATCCTAAAAGCCTTCCCTCTGAGATCAGGAACAAGACAAGAATGCCCACTATCACCACTCCTATTTAACATTGTCTTAGAAGTACTTGCTCGAGCACTGAGGCAAGAAAAAGATCTAAAAGGAATGCAAATTGGAAAAGAAGAAGTAAAAATTTCATTATTTGCAGACAACATGATCCTATACATAGAAAGCCCTGAGAAATCTACAACAAAGCTTGGAGTTCAGTAATGTCACAGGCTATAAGATCAATGCTCAAAAATCAGTAGCATTTCTGTACACCAATAATGAACCAACTGAGGAGGAAATCAAGAAAAAAATACTATTTACAATAGTAATGAAAGGAATCAAATACCTAGGAATAAATTTAACTAAAGATGTAAAGGACTTATATACAGAAAACTGCACAAAACTGCTAAAGGAAATCAAAGAAGACTTAAATAAATGGAAGAATATTCCCTGTTCATGGATAGGAAGACTAAACATCATCAAGATTTCTATCGTATCCAAACTAATCTACAGATTTAATGCAATATCAATAAAAATCAACACTATTTTTTAAGGAACTGGAAAAATTAACTGCAAAATATATTTGGAAAGGTAAGAGGCCCTGAATAGTCAAAGACATTTTGAAAAAGAAAAATGAAGTTGGATGTTTCACATTATCTGACTTTAAAACATACTACAAAGCCTCAGTGCTCAAAACTGCATGGTTTTGGCACAAGGATAGACATACTGACCAATGTAAATGAGTTGAGAGTTCTGATATAGATCCTCGCATATACAGTCATCTGATTTTTGACAAGGTCACCAAGGACACTCAGTTGGGAGAGAAAGGCTTCTTTAACACACGGTGCTTGGAGAACTGGATATCCAGGACCAAAAGAATGAGAGAGGAATACCATCTCACACCTTATACCAAAATCAACTCAAGATGTATCAAAGATCTAAATATAAGACCCAAAACCATAAAGACCTTGGAAGATTATGTAGGGATGCATCTACAGGACAAGTAATAGGAAATGGTTTCATGAACTTCACACCTAAACCATGAGCAGCAAAAGAAAAAATAGATAAATGGGATCTCCTAAAAATTAAAAACTTCTGCACCTCAAAGGCTATCATCAAGAAAATAAAAATGCAGCCTACCCAATGGGAGAAATTATTTGGCAGCCATATATCTGATAGGAACCTGTAGCCGTTAGGCAATTTGAAGTAATTATGAATTCCAAAAAGTATAATTGGATCATGCATGTAAACTAATCTGTTAATCTGGGAATGATTAAGTTATGATTAGGGCATTGACTGGGCCACATCAGTAGGTCGTTGAGCCCCACCCCTTGGTGGGTGGGCGAAATGAGTATAAAAGGCAAAGCAAAGGACAGAGGGAGCAGTTTTGAGCAGCAGTTTTGATGTAGGAGTTTTGATGTTGGAGA
>JAQZBX010034524.1:0-24954 GCA_029593785.1 Cabassous unicinctus | reverse complement strand
CTAATGATGAACATTTTTTCATGTGTTTCTTTGCCATTTCTATTTCTTCTTTGGACAATAGCCTTTTCAAGTCCTTTGCCCACTTTTAAAAATATATATATTTTTATTTTTTTTAATATACTTAGATTACACAAATTTTACACACAAAAATAGGGATTCCCATATGCCCCACTCCCCACAACTCCCACACCCTCCCACATAAACAGCCTCCTTCATTAGTGTGGCACATTCATTGCAATTGATAAACACATCCTGGGGAATATGCCATTGATCATAGGCCATTGTAACATTGTAAACATTATAGTTTACACTCTCTCCCACACAATTCTGTAGGCTAAGGGAAGATATATAATGTCTTCATATATTCAATGACATATCTGTCATTGCAATGCCATTCAGGATGATTCCCAAGTCCTGAAAAAGCCCCCACATTATCACTTTCTTTCCCTTCCCCTGACCCCAGAGCCTCCAGTGGCCACTGCCTTGACATTGTGCTGTAATTTCTTCCACTCTAGTCCAATCCTGAGGATTATGGGATGCTGATGTCCACTTCACCTCTAATTTAGAGGGGCTTTGATCCCATATGGCTGATGGATGACACTCTCTTGCTTGCATTTGTAGGCTCTCTCATTTTGAGAGAGCCTATTTATGGTGGTTGTCCATCCTCACCTCCTTGTTAGTTGTCCAATAAACTGGAGAGTAGATGTTTTAACTCTGCTAAGGCTCAGGGCCCAGCTGGCATATGGACAGACCAAAAATTCAAGTCTCTTGGATGTACACCTACCAAGTCCATCACCAAATATAGGTTCAAGTAGATGGGACATATGAGTCAAATGTAGGGGATCCATAACTGGGTCCAACTCTGTCATGTTTAGGAGCACAAACTTCAAAGTAGGACCCACTGGCAAGACACCAAACTCTGGAGCTATATGCCCTGTCCATAGGACCTGGGTGTCTCCAGAGCCCTCAAGAACCCCACTATTTCAGTAAGTATCCACTTTGGCAGTCATTGAGATCCTGCTGAGATCATAAGCATAAGCATTACCTCTAGGATGACCTCCTGACTCACTTTGAAGTTTCTTAGCTATATAAATTCATTTGTCTTTACCTTTCCCCCCTTTTATTCAAGGTCTTTTTCCAATTGCATGGCTAGTTGGTGCTTGGTAGTATTCCCCTGATGCCAGAGAGGCTCATACCCAGGAGTCATGTCCCACACTGGGGGGAAGGTAATGCATTTATATGCTGAGTTTGGCTTAGAGAAAGGCCACATTTGAGCAACAAGGAGGCTTTCAGGAGACAACTCTTATGCACCCCACAACACTAGGCTAAGTTTCAATTTCAAGAGCAAAGGCTCACATGCATAGTCATCAATATCAAGACCCCATCAGTGGGTCATTCTCCTTTGCCAGTCATTGCCTCTGCTCTTGGGGGACAGTTGCTGTTACTTTAGAGAATGTGACAGAGCTCTCCAGGATGGGAATTCAATATTCTCTTGGTTATTGTGTGAATCTCCTCCCACTGTGACAATGCCCCATAAACAAACTCTGCCCACATTTTATTTGAGTAGTTTGTCTTTTTATTGTTGAGTTGTAAAATCTCTTTATATTTCATGATTATTAGACCCTTATCAAATATGTGATTGCCAAAGATTTTCTTCCATTGAGTCAGCTGCCTTTTCACCCTTTTGACAAAGTCATTTGAGGTGCAAAAGTGTTTAATTTTGAGGAGGTCCCATTTATCTACTTTTTCGTTTGTTGATAGTGCTTTGGGTATAAAGTTTAAGAAAATACCGCCCACCACAATATCTTGAAAACGTTTTCCTACATTTTCTTCTAGGAGCTTTATGATTGTCACTTTTTATATTTAGGTCCTTGTTCAATTTTGAGTTAATTTTTGTCTAAGTTGTGAGATAGAGGCTGTCTTTCTTTGGATAAGGATATCCAGTTCTGCCAGGACCATTTCTTGAATAGACTCTTCTGGCCCAGCTGGGTGGGTTTAATAGCCTTGTCTAAAATCACTGAACTGTATATATGGGGGCTCTATTTCTGTGTTCTTGATTTGGTTCCACTGGTCAATATATCTGTCTTTATGCCAGCACCATGCTGTTTTTACAATAATAGCTAAGTAATATGCTTTAAATACAGGAAGTGGGAGTCTTCCAAATTCATGCTTCTTTTTAAAGATGTATTTTGTTATTTGGGGTCCCTTACCCTTACAAATAAATTTGGTAAATGGCTTTTTTTTTATTTCTGCAAAAAGCTGTTGGAATTTTTATTGGGATTCCATTGAATCTGATAATCAGTTTAGGTAGAATTGCCATCTTAATGATATGGAGTCTTCCAATCCATGAAACTGGAATGGTCTTCCATTTATTTAAGTCTTTTTTAGTTTCTTTTAGCAATGTTTTGTAGTTTTCTGAATATCAGTGCTTTATGTTCTTGGTTATGTTTATTCTTAAATATTTTATTGTTTTAGTCACTATTATAAATGATTTTTTTCCTGAATTCCATCTCAGATTGCACATCAGTACTGTATAGAAACACTATTAATTTTTGCATATTAATCTTTCATCCCACCACTTTGTTGAAGTTGTCTATTCTAGAAACTTTCTTATGGATTTTTTGGGATTTTTCTAGATACAGTATCATATCATCAGTGAATTGAGGAAGTTTTACTTCTTCATTTCCTATTTAGGTGCCTTTTATTTCTTTATCTAACCTAACTGCTCTAGCTAATAATTCTAGCACAATATTGAATAATAATGGTGACAGTGGGGCATCCTTGTCTTGTTCCTCATCTCAGCAGGAAATATTTCAGGCTTTCAGCTTTGAGTACAATGCTAGCTTAGGTTTTTCAATATGCACTTTGCCATTTAGAGAAAACTTCCTTCTATTCCTATCTTTTGCACTGTTTTTATTTAAAAATGTTGCTATATTTTGTGAAATGCTTTTTCTGCATCAATTAAGAAGCCATGTGATTTTTTTCCTGCAATTTATCCATTTGTTTTATTGCACTAATTAATTTTCTTATGTTGAACCACCCTTGCATACCTGGGATAAAACCCACTTGATTGGGATGTATAAATCTTTTAATGTGCTTTTGGATTCTGTTTGCAAGTATTTTGTTGAGGATTTTTCATCTATATTTATTAGAGATATTGGTCTGCAATTTTCTGTTTTCATAGGATTTTTTAAAATCTGGTTTTGGTATTAGGGTGATTTTGGCTTCATAGATTGAGTTTGGTAGTGTTCTTTTTTTTTCTTTTAAAGATTTATTTATTTTATTTATTTATCCCCCCCATTGCTGCTTGTGCTTGCTGTGTCCATTCGCTGTGTGTCTTCTCTGTGTCTGCTTATCTTCCCCTTGCTGTGAGGTCCCACTGCATCAGCCCCTCATGTGAACCCAGGGCCTCACACATGGTAAATGGGGGCTCTAATGGTTGAGCCACACCTGCTTCCTGTTTTGAGGGCTTGCTGCATCAGCCCACTGGCTGCGCGGGCCGGCCTGCCCTCACAAGGAGGCCCCGGGAAGCGAACCCGGGGCCTCCCATATGGTAAACGGGGGCTCTATCGACTGAGCCACTCCCGCTTCCTGCCCATTACTTTATTTCAAAGACTTGCCACTTGGCGTACAACCAACCAAAGTTTTTTTGCTGCCAGCTTTTCTACAGACTATCTCAATGTGATCAGAAATGGTACCTTCCTTTGTGATGATGTTGGGGCCTTCTCTTTTGAGCAATAAACCCAGCAGGATGGCTCGGCTAGTCAGACAACTGCAGTCATTCAGTTTCTCAAGAATTTTGTGAGTGGGTTTGTTTTTCCATTCAGCAACAGTGATATCCAGTTACTGTTGCGGTTCAAAGCGTTAGGGGTGCTGCTTTGTCTTTTGAATGTCTGGGAAGTTTCTAGTTCTTTGAAACTCTTAAATTTTCTCTATCACTGATACATGGGAAGTCAAGTTGTTCTACTACAGCTCCAGATATTAGTGTCTGTAGAAGAACAACATAAACTTTGACTCCGCCAACCATTCCTTTTTAAAAGGCTGCCAGCCTATCTATCTAATATGGGGTTGAACCGGCTACCTCTTACTTTGTTTTCCTGGATGAAAACAAGAAAAAGTAGACATCCATGTATTTTCTAAAATTGCTTAATGAACTTTAAGGCATTCTTTAGTCATCTATCAGCAGTAAAACATCTTGAGACACGTAGAAATCACTTAGGTCAAAGATGATGGGATAAGAAACCAGTTTTTCCTAGAAGGCAATAAATCTTTGATGTACTTGGACAGCAAATGAGCCTATATGGCCTTTCGGAAGTCCTATCTTTTCATTGATACCCAGGTGGAAATAAGATTTCACGATCTCCTGCTGAGGCCATATCTGAATAGGTTCTACCTGTTGATGAGTTTGAATACCATATTTGTTGAGAAAACTTGAAGGCTTTGGCTCTCTGCTACAAATGCTACGTGAACTACCAAATCATTTCCACTGGGCCCTGATGGCTAACATTACGTTGATTCTGTAGTGGGATATAGCACTGGACCAGATCAAGGTCTTTAGGCCTGATTAATCATCGGCCAGGAGTTTTGCAATGATATAAAGAGCTTGTCCCCAAGAAACAGTTTTCCATCATGGCCACAGTTACTAGGAAATTGCTTTTGACTACCAGGGTTTCGTTTTTCAAATTCTATAAAGTCAGCTGGCACATAACAACACTTTGATATGACAGGATATCCTTCTGTGGTCTGATGAAGTACTGGAGTCAGAAGATCCAAATATTTGTTTACTTGTTTGGGATCACCTCTAAAAACTCCATCAATCATCATGTAAAGGGAAAATACAGGAAATTCACATTCAATGCCATCAAACAGCTTAATTTCAGCTGGTTTGTAGTATCTGTTGGAATCTTCCAATGATGTCCTATACCCATCTCTCAAAAAACGCTTAAATTCCTATTTTCTTCTTAATTTTCTAACCGCTTTATCAAGTGTCTGGCTAAACAGAGCTTCATCATCTAAGGCAAAAGCAGGATAAGTGATGCAGGGGAGCAGGGCAGCATCTGTGTCGAGAGATCTTTTGATTCTCTGGGTAACAGTGAGCACAAAGTTGCCTGTTGCAATTGTGAGCATCAACATTCACAAATATAACTGACCAAGAACAGCCCTGGGGTTGAATCCATTATTAGCTTCCAGAGCTGCTTTTGCTAAGCCAAACGAGTGGAAACAGCCAGTCATTTCACTGTCAAGTCAGGATTGGAAATGCAGCTATCCAGGATGGATCTGTGTAAAGTCTAATGGTTGGCACCCGAGTGCTGCGTGCAAAACTGAAAAGACTGTTTTACCATATCTGTATGAATGGACCCACTGCCAGCCTGGACTTGAATGTAGTTCTGTGCTGCCATTATTACCTTTGCTTCCTCGTTCCCAGATACCAAAGTCAGGCACACAGTAAACTCCTTGTACACAAAATACAAGATTTTCAATGAAAAAGACCTCATCAATGTTGTAGATAATCTGGAGTTCTGAGGAAATCATTTCGGCCAGGTAAAGGAGATAAGAGTGCCACTTAATTTATTTGAAGATGACCATATTCTGCATGGGAGAGGATTTCACCTCCTGAGTGCACACTGAAAACAGAGTAAAGACATGTTGGGCGTGGATCCTGCTTAAACTGCTGGATCTTATCAGCCTGGTGCATATAGCAGCAAAGAACTGCTCTCATATATTTTATAGCTGGGTGCTCCAACTCGTGGGTCATCATCAATGTGCCTGTATGCAAGAGAGCCAAAGCCCAGGCCCCAGCAGTATAGTACAGGCTGTCCTAGATCTTGGCCTTCTGATCATCACCATGTTTTAGTGTCAAAGAGACCTGTGGTTGGACTTTGATACAGCAACAATGTTGACTTGACAATTCTATAATAATGATCTGGTTTATCCCACAGAATTTCATTATCAGGTTTTAGAAGATCAATGCTTTTAAGAGGTTCATAAACTGTATCAGACCTTAAGAAAGCGGGTGGAGGAGACAACTTCATCAGGTGAGTGCCATTTCAAATTAATGGCTCTAATCATAAGCATCCCAGGCTAAATTGAGCACTTGGTCCAGGCTCCTCACTCCAGGACCTTCTTGCTCATTTCAGCCAAGAGTACCGTGGCCCCAGCTATCATGTAGGGCTGCCTTCCTGGTATTATGTTTTGGTAGAAATATTTCCATACATATACATTGTTTCGTTATGTTTTGTGAGATGGTTGTATTCCCAAGAAAATTTTCTAGAGAAAAAAGTTGCATAAAGTAACAGCTGTTTCACTGTTTTTTCAAGAAAAAGAGTTCCTGAAGCCTTGGTTCCCAATCACCAAAGTTGCCTTTGCCTTATACTTCACAAGAAAACAGAACCAAACCCAAAACCTACAAAGCAACTGACATTCATGCCCACATCCAATCTCCCCTTTCGTTACAATGGGAAATACATCCCCGCCCCTATCAACAAACTCATTTGACTTAGGCTCTGGATACCTCTTGTTCTCTTTAGGGCTTATATTTTTACAGTTATCCATTTTCTTACATCAATTTCTTCGTGGCCCACTGCTTACTCCTACAGCATGCAAAGAAACAAACTAGCACTGAAAAACAAAACAAAACCCATCCTTGTCCCCAAGCCAGTATTCAGCTGCTTTTTTTTTCTTTCCTGTTTACTTTACCTTCATTGCGTAAGTTTTCAAAAACATTGTCATTCACTTTTTTTTTTTAGTTAGGCCAATAAAAAGAATTTATTGGGAAATGGGAGAAAGAACAGAATTTGCAAGAAATGGGAGAGAAAGATGGAAATACACACCAAGATTTGATGCAGGCTTCTCTAGGCAGAGATAGCGCCATTCACTTCTTTTACACCTGGCTTCTGTCCTAACCACTCAACCAAGATCACCTATCCAGGTAGCATACTCTATTTTCAAACTCAATGATTACTTCTCTTGCTGTTTTTCCTCCCCCTTTTCAAAAAACTTCAAGTTAAGAGAGTTAATAAAAATCTTCAGGTCACATAGCACTATGATCCTCAGTCCATACAAGGTGACACTCACTGTTTTTCCTCTATTTCTAATTCCCACTCCCATTACAATATCCATCCTAGGAATCTACTCTACTGTGTTTCGTATTAGAATCATTGAAAATTCCAGTATTGTTTATAATTTACATAAATATCACTGTGCTATAAATCTGGGTTTTTTTTCCTCAACACTTTGAGTCTTTTGCTACTGATTGCTGCATAATATTCTCTATGAAACTGTCACATTTTTTCTCATCCATTCTCTTAATGGTTTCAACTCCAGAAACAATCTTATAAATAACATCCTAAGACACATAGATCCCTTATGGATAGGCCTATGCCTGTGTTCTTCTGGTGAGTATATCCAGGAATGATACTGCTGCATCACAAAGAATCACAAACTTAATTTCATCAATTTCTGGTAGAATGCTCTCCAAAATGAATGTCCTGGTCAACATTCCCATCAACTCGGTTACATGGGTTCTCATTTTCTCCAATAATACATGTGGTGTTGTTTACCACTTTAATTGTTAATTTCCTTTTCTTAGTAAATTTAAGTAATACTTCATATACTTATTCAACATTTAGGTTTTCCCTTCTGTGAACTGCCTATTCTTTGCATATTCTAGCTATTAATCTCTTGCCAGTTTTGGGGTGTTTAAACTCTTTTAATCATCTGTTAATTTGACTGGGGTCCTTCACTGAAATTCTTAACTTTGACAGGAGTAAAATCCATTAATATCTCATTTTGTGGTTAATGTTTATTGGGTTTTCACGATACCCCAAGTCACCTAAATTGACACGTGTTTTCTGATATTTTCTTCTATTAGCTTATATAATTTTACTTTTCAAATATATGTGCTTAATCAAAGTTAATGTGCTGTAACATAGGGATCTAGCCTAATTTTTTCTCAATGGAGTAGATCAGTTTTTACAATACCATCTTTCAAACAATCTATCTTTTTCCCACTGATTTCCACCATCTACTTATCTTATACCAAGTTGCTATATATGCATGGAGGAATGAACTCTCAAAGTTCTCAAAGGGTCTCTAATTCCTTTCACTGGTTTATTTGCCTGTTCCTGTGTCACTCTCATTCTGTGTCTATGACTGGACATTATATATAAAAGGACTATAATATATGGCCTTTTGTGTCTGGCTTCATTCACTTAGCATAACATTTTCAAGGTTTATCCATGCTGTAACATGTATGAGAACTTCATGCTTTTTTATGGCTCAATAATATTCTACTGTATGAATATACCACATTTCACTTATCCATTCATCAACTGATGGACAACTGGATTGTTTCTACTTTTTGCCTTGACTAATGCTCCAATCTGCTTTTTGGTGTCACATTCTTACATATCAACCGACTACTAAAAATCATTAGACATCTGAAGAAAGGTGTTAACACAAAAGGTCTAAAGATGTTAAAGTGAACAGGGAAAAAAGAGAAGAAACTGAGATTATGCAAATAGAGGAAAACTTTTAACTAATTATAAAATTATCATTAAAAAACTCTAGATAATAAAAGATACCAGGGGAAGCAGATGTGGCTCAAGCAGTTGGGTGCCTGCCTACCACACGGGAGGCCCCAGGTTCAGTTCCCAGTGCCTCCAAAAGAAGACAAGTAAGACAGTGAGCTGTTGTGATGGGTTGGTGCAATGAGGTGATGCAACAAGGTGATACAATGAGATGACGCAATGAGAAGACACAAAAAGGAAACACAATGAGAGAGACAACAAGCAGGGAGCAGAGGTGGCTCAAGCGACTGGGCGTCTCCCTCCCACATGGGAGGTCCCGGGTTAGGTTCTTGGTGCCTCCGAAAAAGAACACAAGCAGACACAGAGAGCACACAGCAACCAGATACAGACAGCAGATGGTGAGCGCAAACAAGGGGAGGGAGAAATAAATAAAAAAATAAATCTTAAAAAAAAAAAAAAAAAAAAAAAGATGGCAGGCCAATGGAAAAAGAACAGGATGCTATAAAAAGGAACATTCACAGAACAAGAGCTCAAGAAAATTGAAAATAGGCTAAAGGGAATGGTATGAGAAGATTCAAGATATTTTAGGACACATGCCAGGTTTCAAAAATTTACCTCCCACATATCTTTTCTCAGAAGCTTGAAGGATGTGCTTTACTACAATGAAGGAGTAACCAAGAAAGAAGACAAGATGGGATACGGGGAACTGGAAAGGAGAAAGTAAAATACTCACTATGAAAATGGTAGATATTTCATACATATACCAAGAAGATGAAATTTACAGATTATGGGATCCATCAGGCCATGATAAGAGATTTAAACATCCAAAAGAGAATCTGAAGTTAACTAAGTTTTAAGTATAGAGAAAATTAAGTAAACAAAACAATAAATTAGGAAGGAAAGAAGTAATTATAGCATACTATATGACTTAGCCATGGATACCTTTCACATAGTCAAGAACAACAATACTGATCTAAAATAATAAGATCCAACTCTGTGAGGATGGGCTACAGGAAAGAAATGTATAAGGGTTAAGAGTAGAAAGAGGGGGTACTTTCTATAAAGAAAAAAAAAAGAAAATGCCTAAAACTAAAAAATCATAAAAATACAATATAGGTATGTTATTTAGAAATATGGAGGTAACTATCAAAAGAACCCATTAAGAGATAAAACTGGTTACTTGGGAGTTAAGGGGTACCAGCTGTTTTTTTCATAAGGGGTCTTATAGAAGTTCTTGACTATTTTAAACTTTCTGAATGTACAAATAAAACTTGTATTCATTCTGAAAAGAAGAAATCTTTAAAGAGATGTATACAAATACCTCTTGACTAAAAGAAAAAATCAGAAATGTGTCTCTTCCTTAAAGGGTTATAAAATAGATTCTAAGCAATTTAGTGCTCTTCAACAAGAATAAAGGTTAAAGAAAAAACTTTTAACGTGATTGTCTATATTTTTCCCAATCTATTTATTGTATACACTGTGCACTGAACTACTAAGAATTTTTCTATGGGAAGAAAATAATTCTTCTAGAATTAGTTAAATATTTTACTTTGCTGTTATGGTAGAAATTGGAGATCCTTTGTCATTTAGTTGTTTCTAATGCTTCTGAAACACCAAATAATTAAGTCCTAAAACAATGGCTAAAAATTGGGATATAAATTAATATGAAAGATTCAAATGAATGAAGAACATTTTAAAGATGCACCGATTCAAGTCTTATAAAAGCCATTTATCTTGACAAGTATTAACAATTCATTTGATTATCTTCTTATGTAGTAAACTTGCCCCTTTTAGCACTACACTTCCTTTTCCTTCAACACACCTGTTCTTACTATAGTCTTTATACTCACTCTGGAATATATCTGTCCCATAGCTGATTCTTTTTAATCTTAGTGTAAATACCATTTACTCAGAGAGGCTGTCTTTGACCTTCCAATTTCAAGTGCCCCGTTCCCTTTATTCTAGATCATAATTGAGCCCTTATCACTATGTTAAAAGGTTTCTTCCTGAGAGCAGAAACCTCCCAGGCCTATATTAACACTGGAATATACCAGACACCCAAATATCTGCTAAGTGAATGAATTAATGAATACTTCAATGTTCCTGGTTTAGTTTTGTTTTTCAGTGTCTAATTGCATATTTAAATTTTTTTAGTAATTTGAAAAAGGAAAAATCTATTCCCAACCCCATTAACCTGACTTGAAAATGCCAAGAACATTCTTCAAAATGCAGCTGAGTGACTATCTCCTCTGAAAAGTCTTCCCTTACCTTTGCAATGTTAAACATTTTCTCCTGTGCTACCTCTGGACTTGGTACATTATCATCCTGAATTGCATCTGTTTCACTTATTAGCCTATAAGTTCCAGGAGAGCAGAGGTTAAGAATGTGTTTCCTCTGTATTACCAGCATCTAGGACAGGGCCTGGTACAAACATCTGTTCAATATGAAATCAAAAGCCTCAACATAAATCAAATGAGGTCAGTTACTTTAACTATACTCTTATTATTCAGCATAAAGAAAAGAAGCAACTTCTAAAGTCTGCAGAGGCATACAACTGAAACATGTACTTACTGTTTCAAAAGTATTCAATATTATCAAAGGGAAAAAAACATTAAAATAATCTCCACAATCTTGAAATCTGACAGGCACAGGTCTTGAGATGGACTGACAAAGACTTGCTGGGGGCCCACACTGATCAAAGTTGACAAACATTTCATATTTCCATTTTAAGATCTCTTTAACGAAGGTGTCAGAGATGGACTGTGATGACAAGAGAATATTTACTGGAGAGGAAGCTGAAAATGATTTGCTTTCACCAAAAGGAAGTTTGTAACCTTGTCTGTTGGAATTATTTGGAGTCTGAGAATGAAGAACATTGCACAAATTCTTTACTTCACCCATTGGCTTCTGAGACACCAGAGAGGCTGACTGTGGTACTTTCAAAATAGATTGTACTCCATTTGATTTATTTTTTAGAGCTGGTGGAAGTACTGAAGAATTTTCCAAAGACTTAGAAAGATTAGCATTTCGTGAAGTGCTACTTGAGCTAAAAATCTTAGCAGTAGAAGGTCTTGAAGGCTTAGCTGCAGAAAGAGGCAAGCCAGGTTTACGAAACACATCTTCATCTGTTGCTTTAGATTCAGAGTGTCTTGAGCAGTATTCAACCTGGGTTTTCACGGTTTCAACACAATCTTTGTTCTTATACTTTTCGCTACTCAAGGATTCCAACTGGGGCAGACTTACAGGATCTTCTATCTGAACTGTATCTTTTCTGTGAACTACTTCAATGACTGCATCATTCTGCATTTGTGAACATAAATCCATATCTTCAGGATCATTTTGTGTTAAAAATAAATTTCCTTCCTCTGTATCACTGTTGGATTCAAGTTCTCCCTCTTTCAAAGATGCCACCTCAGAATGATGTACTGTTAGATCACCTCCACCTGAAGAAGGGTCCTCTGGAGAAACAATGATCTCATTTGTTGATATTCTTCCATTTAACACCACAGAATCACACTGGTTCAAAAGGCATGTATCATCAGTCACTTCAGAAACATATTTTGCTTTTATGGATTCTGGTTCAGAAGACATGCATTTTATTAGTTGTTTTCCATTACTGTTAGCAATGACCTCAGTTCCTCCTTTATAACTATAATCTAATCTATCAGATTCTGGTACAGATATGTCAGAATTCTGTGCTTCAGGTGGTCCTGACCTTGTAGTATCTGCACTTTCATAATCAAAAAGCCCTTGTCTATTTTGTTGTGATTTGGATCTCATCTGCCTTCGCAAATGAAGATCCTGACTTGTCAGCAATTTCTTATTATTTTTGACAGAGAGAGTCTGAGGAGAAATTAACTTAGTCTTTTTCCGGGTATCAACTACCCCAACAGTTTTGCCATGATCACGTAATTGAAATAAACACTCTAAAGATCGCTGGGACAACTCAAAAGCCCTACGAGGAGCCTTTTTCAGACCAAGTTTTTCAACTGTCGAAGTTGGTTCAGGACAAGTGCGAAATTTCTTTGGCGGAACTATAGCAGGAGTTGTCCTACAGCTTATGTAATTTGAGCTTTTATTCTGCCCTTTTTTGGCATCAGAATGTGTTTTCTTAGGAGTTTTAGAAAGTGGGACTCTTCTAACGGGCTTTGAATAAGTACGAAGCTTTGGAGATTTCTTTAGTGAAACCGTAGTGGCTCTCTGAATACTTGAACTGGGAGTTGTAGTCCTTACATCATTTTCAGTAAGATCACTCTCATTAAGAAGATCAGATTGGTCCTCATTTCTGACAGAAGATGAAGGCCTTAAGGAGTCTTCAGCTATAGGTTGTTCAAATCGTTTTTTCTTAGATTTTGCATCAATTCCACAAAATTCCACAGGAGAAACACTACTACTTTGTGGTTCTGTGTGTTCTTCAATGCTCTCTGCTACTTTCTTAATAACCTCTTCAGATACATAATCTGTATCATAACCCCAATCATTTGTAATATCTGCTACATTAGTCAAACATGGATTTTTTTCATCCTTTTGAACGGAATTCTTCTCTGGTTTATGATCTTGCCAGACTGAAAATACCTCAGATGGACTTTCAAACTCAAAAAACTGAGAATCAGATTCCTCAAACTGCAGAAGAGACTTTGATGTTTCTTCATTCATTAGCTTCTTTTCCACATTAGAAGTGTACTGCCCTGGACATTCTTTCTCAATACATATTTTGTCTGTTTTAATTTGTTCCTCAAAACCCAGAATTTTTTCATCATCATCATCAGAATCTGAAATAATAATAACCTGTCCACGACAGAGTTCCCCAACAGATGTAGATTCATTATTTTGGTTCGCTGTGAAACATCTTTTTTCACCTTTTACTTTTCTTTGTAGCTGGGATGAACTTTTTTGCGTTGAATCTGATGGAAACTTAATAACACTGGCTTGAGCTATTAAAGACAATTTGTGGAGATCTCTGTCTATCTGAGAATCTGTTAAGGTTTCAGACTTAGGACTGATGCCAGGGGTCTGTTCTCTTGCCAAGTTAGAAGAAATCTGATCAGTATTTTTACTCATTTCCTTATCCCTTGATTCAAGTACAGTCACTGGATCTTTAAAGGAAGGTGTTTTCTTCATTGCAGTATTGGTCATTTCTGTAAATGAGACCAAATCTTTGCCATCAACATGACATTCCTGTATTTGACAATTGTTTTCATGGGAAGAAAAAACATCTAACTCTTCATTCTTAACTTGTTTCTTTTTCAACAATAAACTATTTTGAGATGTTTGTCCTCCATTTCTATTATCATCCAGACTAACATTAGAGTCTAAAGATATATTGTTTATGAAGCCATCCCCTTTTGGACCTTCTGTATCTTTCTTTGAACAACTCTCAAGGTTAGATACACTCTGGTTTTCCTCTACATTGATAGTATTACTAACCAAAATACTTTTCCTGCGTTGCTTCTTAATTACATGTGATAGCTTAGCACAGATTTCATCTTTCTGTGCCTTAGTTTTTGGCTTTGAGGTTTTACTAAGAGCATCATCCTTTAAAGAGAAATCCTTATTTGATGTGGACACCTTTTCCAGAGAATCAGTACTAGGATCAGTCAATAAACGTGTTGACATTATTACTCCTCTATCACATCCCCTTTCTGGACCATTTCTTGAAGTATAACTCTGTGGTAAATATGCAGAGTTCTCTTTTACAGACTTCTGCTTTCCTGTATTTATTTTAACTTGACCTTGAGCTCTTTCAGTAAAAAGGCTTTTACTCTGCCTTAAGCATGATTCAGCTGAGAGATGGTCTTCTAGTTTATCCTTTACATAATTTTGCTCATTATCATCTTCCACAGTATTATTCGCTTTGATCAATATACTCTCTTGTATTTGATATGTGTCAGCTTTCATTGGTTCTTTAGAAAATGTTGGGCTGGAATTTTCCAAACAAGGCATGTCTTTTTTAGACTTCTTCACAAATTGTTCACTTTCTTCTTTATTATAAGATGCAGGAGGGGTTTTGCATCCAGGAGTCAGATCCACAAAAGTGCTACACTGAGGTACTTTGAATTTTATGTTTCTAATAATTTGCTTTAAACAAGTTTGTAACTCATGAGTTTCCTGACTGGTCAACTGCCAACCTAGAGACAAGTTTCCTCGCAAGAATAAGTTGAGTTTATCCCAGAATCGCTTACAGAGAGTTTGTTGCCCAAGCTGATAACCTTCTTTAAGGAGACTTCTAATCAGCTGCACACAAGCAAGTTGTACGGAGTTAGATGGCATCGTGTGTAATGACAAAGATGATATCATTGCTGTTCCTTTGGAGCAATTTCCAGAAGACTTCTCAGAACTCCGTGCAAATGCAGTGGTAGGAAGCTTGGCACATTTTACAACAGCTTCCACCCATTGCTGGGAACTAACCCACAGCAAATGTAAACATTTTTTATTTCTATGCAGTTCAATCACTGATACCAAAATTAGAAGAAAAAATTCAGTGACTTTGTCACACACAGCATCTGTTTGGTTGAGGACATCTTTGACTTCGGAGTGCAGATGATGAATAACCTCTACTATATAAGCCACACCCAAATCCTTAAGATCCATGAGGGACTGAACAAAAGGGATGAACCAGAGAAACGTGCTGTTATGAACCCGCATGTCTTGACCAATATCTGACTGAAGGACACTGGCTAATGTTTCCATTTCTTCATACATGTTAGGGCAATAATCTGGGCAAATGGCTGACCTCCACCCTGAATCCTAAAATGAAAGAAATACTGACATTCAGATAAAAAGCACCATCCAATAAATTCATCTTACCCCAAGACAGATTTAACATCCAACTTGTAAAAGTGAAAAATATATTTCTTAACTTTCCTAGTCTGGCATATTTTTTATTATCTTTAATATACTTTCTAAGAATTCAAAGCATAAGTTGAATTTTGAGGTGACTGTTTAATGAAAAGGCACAATTCTATTCTCTCCTTATTGTCTGGCCTTCTTTCCACAGTTGGTTTTGATTTCTAGACATGTCACTTATCCCTCCCTACCCCATAAATTTCCACCCACCCTAAATGCACTTAAAAATTAACCTTCCATAGAGTCTACACCATAAAGTTAATTTTTTTCCATGCACAATATATTTGTTCAATCAGAAGGCTTTATGTAACAGTTGATTCAGTACAGCTACAAATCATAAGATCAGTTACTCAACTAGCTATGCAAAATATTGTCTATATATTTAAAGGCATTATCATCTGAATTTTCAAAATGTTTTATACCTTTTTGGTCTTTTCCGGATTATAATTGTACACAATCTGGCTACATGTCACCATATCATCCAAATATGATTCCGGTTCTAACTTGGTCCTTAAATATTAAGAATAAATAAAAATTACTGAAATGAAGAGGAAAAAAAAGAAGAAAAAACCTCCATCGTTAAATCAGTTGCAACAGACTTTCTTACAAAGATCATTTTTAAATCTTGACATTAACTGAACCAACCTTACAGAGCTGTTCCGTATATTTTGGATCTCTTTATTGTAGCTCACATTGTTGATAATAGTCTGAAATGCCTCAATAGGATCAATAAGTTGACCCCAGACCTTAGATCCAAGGCGATCCAGAATCACCATGAAACAGTGTAGTGCTGGCCAGAAAGGATCCACACTATCATCTGAAAAACAATGGAGCAATTGACAAATTACAAAACAACCGAAGAAGTACCAAAATGTTTTGAGAATTAAACATTCTTTACCTTGGTAGCAACAAAACTAAAAGCAAAGCAAAACAGCAAGTAGTTTAAAATAAAGCACCGCCAACCGATATAAAGGTTTTAAAAAGCCAGCAAACTGTCAAGCTGCTTTTGTGTCTTTTCAAGCAATACTATAATACCTCTGTAAAAAATTCTTAAATAGGCAAAACAAATAGTCTAGGTAAACATAAACCTTCTCACACGATCTGCCAGACCTGAAAAAAATCTTTCCTACTCAATTCCTCAAACCCTCCAAGAACTTTTTATTCCCTCCCTTCAACAAACAACAGGAAAAGCAGAGGGAAAAAAGAGAAAGAGAAACTTGGTGTTAACAAATTTATACAAGGCCTATGATAAAAGAAATTTTGCTTTAGCATAATTCTGAATTATATGTACCATGAGCCTACTATACAGTACTGAATCTTTTAACTAGTGGTAAATAGCTTTCATCCATCCATATCTCAACACGGCTTTGTTATCCACGTCTCATGCAATTTGCAGAAATTCCTGTTACTCACAAGTTCCTACCTCCAGCTCTTTCCCTCTTCTTTATTGGATATGCAGTGGCAAGACACTGCCCTATTCAAAGACCTTCAATGGTTCTTTAATGTATTCCAAGATAATTCATAGTCCTCAGTCAAGCACTTCCATGATCTTGCACTATAGTTTCTTTCCATCTTTTATTTTTCACATTTTCATAATCATACCCTATCTACAGCAAAAACAGGTCACTGGTCTTTTCCCAAAAAAGCCCCAGAATGCCTTCACTATTCCCACCACCTTTCAAAAATCTATCCATCCTTAAAGTCCAGTGCAAATAACTCTTCCTGCATTAAACATTCTCCAACCATTTTATCTTCTCCAGTACTCTTCTGGGGCAAGTACTGTTTCCTCAATTACTGATAATGTTGTTCAATCCACCTAGAACCTGTGGTTTTATTTTCCTCAAAGCCCTTAAGATTCTCTGCTTTTTTAACACAGTCATTTGTACAGATCTCACATATTTCTGTATCATTCACTGCAGGTGACATAGTACTTTATGAGTTCTCAAATAAGGAGAGAAGTATTCAGCTAGGTGAAGATAATGATGAAAGCTTTCTGTTACATTTTGAAGAAGGTTAGGGGAGCTGGTTTAACAAAAAGGACAGAATTTGATGTGAAAAGCAAATGAAACAAAATGAACAATTTTTGTAGTAAGTACTGGCAAATGAACTAGTAACAGCCTTAATCAGGAATAATCAAACAAGAAAATATATGCCATAAAAAAAAAAAAAAAAGAATAACATTAACATATTTCTTTTGGGATCTCCCACAAATGACTTTACATCCATAATCAAGTTGCTTGCAGAGAAGTGAAATGAGGAGAAAAATTATTTTCATTATGTTTTTACAGGATTTGGCATACTTAGCATTTATTGATTCATTTCTTCATAAAGAAAATAAGATTAAAAAGTTATTTAAAATAAGATCCTAACAGCATAACAAAACCATCAGCAAGAGATGTTTGGGGTCAAATAATAAACATGGGTACAAGTTTTAGACACATTTTCTAGACTACGTAGAGCTGCAATGTCTAGCAGACTTTTCTGCAATGATGGAAATGTTCTATATCTACGCTGTCAGTACAGTAGCCATCAGGTACAACTAGCTATTGAGTATTTGAAATATAGCTAGTGTGACCAAAAAACTGACTTTTTAATTTAATTTAAACTTAATATTTAAATAGCTACATATGGCTAATGGTTACTGTGTTGGATATGCAACCCTAGCAATCCAAGGTAGAAATGAAGAACCAGAAAAAAAGGAGACAGTGGGGCAGGGAAGATTTTCTCTATAATTTTAACTAGCAAATCATTAAAAATGTATCTTTTATAGGTTCTAGTCTTAATTCCATCACTAACTAGGTGTTGCAACATGAAAAAATAGGTTAACTTCCTTGGGCTTAGTCCCTTCTTCTATAAAAGGAAAGTATTGGATTAAACTGTGAAGGTCCTTTTTGATTTAAACTTCTGAATTTGTGACCTAAACCATATAATGTTAATAATTCATATTTTCTCCACACTATAAACCCAAACTTTTGGAGTGACATTTTAGAAGTGCATTATCATCACAATATTAAGAAACATTTAGCAAATAAAGTTTATTACCATCTGACAGCCTCTCCATGGTGTGAAGTATTGATTGCATAAAATCATTTTGTTTGTCTGAGCCCAACAACAGAGAATCCATAGCTTGTTCCTCAAGAATGGTCAGCAACATGCAAATACCTGTAAGATGATTTATAGTTTTCTCGAAATGACAAAATAACACTATTTTAATGCCTTCTCTGATTTAGTTGGCAAACCAAAAAACAAGCAGGAAAATGAAGCAAAACAGAATCTAGTTCCTCAAGCATATAAATCTGAGATATTCAAACACATCTGCTCCCAAAATACCATAATTGGACTTTAGACTGATTCACAGGCAAAAATGTACAAATGGAACTAACTTTCATAGAAAACAATATCTAAGATGACCATCACATAACTTGTATTTCATCAAATCTAAAGTGCCTTCAATTTTAAAGTGCACCATTATAAAAGAAATATCACTGCGAATTATGAAACAAACATTTCTAAGACTTAGAATCTATGAAATAGGGTAAAATTATTTTGAACTAGTGCACAACTTCTTGCAAACAATACTAATATCTCTGTCTACCAGGAAGTAGTTTATAGATGGGATAAGAGGCATTTACCAAATCCTATTAAAGTTAGGTGCTACAAGGCTATTTCATTACATCTAATATTGCTTTAAATAAAAGATTCCTTTGCCAGCACTTGAAAATATACGTCTTCTATAGATGATTTTTAGGACAAATGCTTAATAAGATGATGCAGAGCGGTTATTTGATGACAGAATAAGAATTAGGAACTATGAAATTCTACATTTAGAAAATTTGATCAGATCACCAAAGAAATGTTACACTTCCTTTGCATAACACTTATCAGAACTATAGAAAAATACTACTCAAATTATCAATGTAGGAATAATACTCACCTAACCAGTAATTTTTGTAGTTGGTAGTATCATACATGTGTGATGGCAAAAGAATCAATTTACCCTTCTCGAGGACAGATGAAGTATAAATGTCTGGACTTTCTAAAAGTCCCAACTCAATGACTTTAAAAAGGCAAGTTAAAACCTCCTGTAAGTCATAATAATCATCTCTGTCCACTTTCCCCAAATTTCTTGCAGTCAGGATAGCCCAACGCCGAACCTAAATGCATAACATGATACATTCATTACTTCAATTGTCTACACACAGCAAGAATATGATTCTCTACAAATTTTAAGATACAAAATATCAATTATACAAGGTGTGGACCATATTTGATTCTGATTAGAACAAACTAACCCTACTATATCATTTGAGACGATCATTTCCAGTCATTTAAACATTAACTGGAAATATATTAGAGAATCATTAATATTTTGGATGTGATAATGATACTATTTAAAAGTCCGTATCTTTTAGAGAACAGACTGAAGTATTTATGGTTGAAACGCTGATGTCGAATATCTGCTTCAAACTAATCCAAAGGAGAATAGAAAACTGACCATGTGTTGATACCTGATGAAGCTGAAGTGATGGATATATGGGAGTTCGTTAAAACATTCTCTCTACTTTTGTTATGTTTGCAAATTTCCATAATAAAAACCTAAAAAAGGAAAGAAAAGAGGAACCTCAAAAGAACTCAAGGTCACCTCTAAGTGGCAGTACAGCATAGGATAATGATTTAAATTCCTTGGGGCTATAAATTAAATTTAATTAAATTTAATGGACCACAACCAGTCTTAAAAATAATTTAGGGGGCAGATGGGGCTCAAATGGTTGGGCGTCCGTCTCCCATATGGAGGGACCTGGGTTTGATCCCTGGGACCTCCCAGTAAAATAAAGAAAAATACAGAAGGTATGCGGGTGCACCATCAGGCCCTGTGTGATGCACTGAAAAACCAGGAACTGAGGTGGTGCATGCAGGTGGCAGAACGCCTCTCTCCCACATCGGAGGTTCCCAGGATCGAATCCCGGTGAAGACAGGAGGAGGAGAAGGAGAGGAGAGGGCAGGAAACAGACACAATGAATGGACACAAAACAGCAAAAACAGAGGGGAGGGGGGTTTAAAACGGATTAAAAAAGTAAAATAGTCTTAAAAATAATAATAATAATTTAAATGGAACAGAAAAAGATGAGTGCATCCCTCATAGTAAGTACTGTTTTATGAAATATTTTTAATACATATGCAGATGTATGTATGTAGTGGGTCTATACAAATTATTAGCCACAAGGGTTTCCTCTTCTGGGAAACGTCTGTTCAGGTCTTTACTCACTTTTCTTTTGGGTTATTGGTAGCAGGTATTGTGCTAATCTTTTCCCAATTTTTTAACTTGTCTTTTCACTTTCTTTAAGGTGTCTTTTGATGAACAAATGTTCTTAATTTCAATACAGTCACGTTTATAAATCTTTCCTTTTAAAATCAATGCTTTGTTTCTTTTTAAGAAGTTTTTCCTGGCCTTAAGATCTAAATGAAATATAACCTATATTTTTCTGCCAAGTTTTTGACAATTTTGATTTTGACATTTAATTTATCTAGAGTTGGCTTACACACACACAAGATAGGAATTCTATTGCTTTTTTCTCCATAGACACTTTCTTCTCATTTTAATCACTTTCATGTGTACAATTTAATGACATTAATTACACTTACAATATTGTGCTACCATCACCACCATCCATTACCAAGACTTTTCATCACCCCAAAGAGAAAGTCTGCACCCATTAAGCAATTAACTCTCCATTCCTTGCCCCAAACCCCACACACCCTGACCCCTGGTACCTTCTAATTTGCCTTCTATCTCTATGAATTTGCTTATTCTAAGTATTTCATGTAAGTGATAGCATACAATATTTGTCCTTTTGTGTCTGGCGTATTTCACTCAAGATGATGTCTTCAAGGTTCAGGCATGTTGTGACACGTTTCAGAACTTCATTCCTTTTTAAGGCTGATTAATATTCCTTTTTATGTATATACCACATTTTGTTCATCCATTCATCTATTAATGAACACTTGGATTGCTTCCATTATTTGACTATGGTGAATTGAATTATGCTGCTATGAACATCGGTGTGTAGGTAACTTTTTATCATCTCATTTGCAGTCCCTCTTTTTTCCTGATCTGACACTCTATCAAACACAAAGTCTCAAATATGAGTGGTCTCACTGGTCATTTTGTCTATCCACAGGCCAATCGTCTTAAACACTAGACCTTCACAGTCCTTATCAGTTAGTCTCCTTTTACTACTCTTCTTCAGAAATGTCCTGGTAATTTTTGGCTCCTTCCTCTTTCATATAAATTTTAGAACCATCTTTACCATGTTATACTAAAAATTTTGTTGTAATTTATTAGAAATGCACTTGAATCCACAGAGCAGTTTGGAGAAGACTGACATCTTTCTGTTTTTAAGCCTTTCTATCAAAGAACAGTGTCTCTCGAATTATTTAAAGCCTTTTCACATCTCAATTAAATTTTCTGATTTTCCTGTAGAGGTCTTATTTATCTTTGTTAATAATTTATTCCCAGGTATTTAGTATTTTCTAATTCTACTAAAAAGGGAAACATCTCTAATTATTGTTGGCTACAGCGTACAGAAACGCAATTGACTTTTTTTTTTTAAAGGAGGTACCAGCAATTGAAACCAAGACCGCATACATGGAAAGCAGGCACTCAACCACTGAGATATATTCACTCCCCACAACTGACTTTTATAAATACATCTTATATCTAGTTTCCTTGTTAAATTCCTGTATCATAACTTGTGGATTCTTTAGGTTTTTCTATGTAAGTTATCTAATCATTGCAAATAAAAGCATTTCTTATTAAGTACTTCATTCACTGTTAAGTCTTTGTGTAGCACACCAAAGGACTTTTTTGAGTAGAATACTTTCATCATACCGCCATACTTGAATGAGTTTGGCTGGATATAAAATTTTAAGTTTTAAGCACTTGTCCTTCAATACTCTGAAAATACTATTATTCCACTTTCTTTGCATCCACTGTGAATTACAAATATGTTGTCCATCTGATTCTCATATCTTCATATATTATCATCTTTGGAGAAGCTTTCAAATTTGTCTTTGATGTTTTCACTGTTCTATGTCTAAGCATTGTTTTTCCTTCTCTCTCCTCTTTGACACTATATAGTCCCTATGATCTGAGATCTCTTTTTTAATTCTAGGAAATTTATTTCCATTATTTCTCCAAGTATTTCCTCAACTGGATTTTTAAAAATTTTTCTCCCATATGTTAGCACTTCTATTTCTATTCCTCTTATCACTTAGCTTTTCTTTTTTATATTTTTTAATTCTTTTTTGTCTTTCTTCTTAGGGATTTCTTTAATCTGGTCTTCTGGGAAGCGGATGTGGCTCAAGCAGTTGGGTGCCCGCCTACCACATGGGAGGTTCTGGGTTTGGTTCCCAGTGCCTCCTAAAGGCGGCGAGCAAGATGGCGAGCTGACAAGACAAGATGACGCAACGAGATGACACAATGAGGAAACACGAGACACACAACAAGCAGGGAGCGGAGGTGGCTCAAGCAATTGGGTACCTCCCTCCCACATGGGAGGTCCTGGGTTCAGTTTCCAGTTCCTCCTAAAAAGAAGACGAGCAGACACAGAGAGCGCACAATGAACAGACACAGAGAGCGAGATAGTGAGCACAAATAACGAGCAGTGAGGGAGAAATAAATAAAATAAATAAATCTTAAAAAAAAAAAATCTGGTCTTCTACTTCAGTAACTCATTTTCTCAGCTACATACGTTATTTTATCCCATCTCCTAAAATCATTATTTTAACTATTATATTTTTCATGTTTTATAATTCTGCCTGGTACTTATGTTTCCTAGTTGTTTTATATAGATATCTTTGCCTATCTCTTTTAGCACGTTTATAATAAGTTTAAATTACTGGATGACTGTTCCAATATTTCTTCTACTGAATTCTTTAGGTTCCTCAAATGTCTGTTATTTTGGCCTAGTGAATTAATTTTTCCTTGGGATATTGCCTCCTGTCAGGCAGTGCCTGTGGGAAAAGGTCAGATTCCAGTATTAGTACCAACGAATTCAGAAGTAGGAGTGGGGAATGAAACCCAAACCAGAAAAACAGTCCATTGCTTACTGCCCCACAATATAATTTCTCAGATCAGGGCCTCGCCCTTTACTTCCAGGGAAAAGCAGCATTAGAAGATACTACTAGACTATAATTCCTAAGCCCTGGGGGCTGAGAAGGGATGATGCTGAAGGAACTATCAGGGGTGAACTATCCCCCACCTGCGTCTCAAGAACACTAGACTTCTGCCCTGCCCTGATTTTATTCCTATCTTCACCTGGATCAGATCTTTGAGTTGCCACAGGTATAGGTGCAATCATTATTTATTCAAGGCAATAATGAAGGAGAACCACAAGCAGAACTTTAGTAGTTCCTTTCCTATTTTATCCTCCCACAACTGGACAAGGTTGCCTACTACCCATCTCCCATATTCACCAGGTTCAAATGAGCCTTTGTCACCCCATAGCTGAGTTTCTACAGAACTGATCTTAGGGGAAGAGGTCTGGAATTGGCAGTCTTAACATTCATTTTCTTCACGTGTTTTCCAGAGATTGGTTTGCAAATTCTTCCCTCCTGCTCCCCACCTCCATACCCCTTCCTAATTATAAATTTAGGATTAACTCTATGCAGACTCCAGACTCCCACTCCTGAACAAGATCTCCACCTTCAGTCACATAAGGGATAGTACAGACTCAGTCAACAAGCCTGTAGATGATTGCTACGCTGGACATGCTTCCTCTACAGGTACACACCTTTAGAAAAGTCAGTCCCAGAGAACACCTTTACTTTATGTCAACCTTCTTTCATAGGCAGGGGAGCCCCACCCCTGTTTTAGGCAGAGATTGGCTCTGGTTTTCTGCCTTGCCTGATGTATACTTGTAATTCCTGTTATCCTGTACAAGCTAAATTCCCAGCTACCTTCAGCCAGCCAGGCCTACAGCTCTACCCCCATTTATCACTTTGGATTTCTGTTCCATTGCTGGCCATAGAAGCATTTGTTTTGGGGGGAATGTGTGACTAGATCATTTTAATTTCCTGTTTTCTATTTGTTTTCTAACATTGTTTTATGTTTGGCACAGAGGAAACAGAAATTATTAACACCATTTTGAATGGAATACCCATCACCATGCTCTTTGCTGCCTTTATTTTTTTTAAAATGCCTCTTTTCTGGGAAGCAGGTGTGGCTCAGTGGATAGAGCCCCCGTTTACCATATGGGAGGCCCGGGTTCGAGTCCCGAGGCCTCCTTGTGAGGTCACGCCGGCCTGAGCGGTGCGGTGCTGATGCAGCAACCTCACAGCAGGAAACGGGTATGGCGCAATGGATAGAGCACCCGTTTACCATATGAGAGGCCCCGGGTTCGCTTCCCGGCGCTTCCTTGTGAGGGCAGGCCGGCTCGCGCGGCGCCGTGGGCTGATGCGGCAAGACCTCACAGCAAGGGGGAGATAAGCAGAGACAGAGAAGACACGCAGCGAATGGACACAGCAGCACAAGCAGCAAGGGGGGGATAAATAAATACAATAAATAAATCTTTAAAAAAAA
>JAQZBX010034523.1:0-24957 GCA_029593785.1 Cabassous unicinctus | reverse complement strand
GAGTGGTGAAGCAGCGACGAATGTAGGCCATTTTCCATCAGAATATACCATGCAGAACTGGGTGGGAGAGAGTGTGGCCTGTGATGTGAACTGTGGTCTATGCTCGGTGGCAAGGCCCCAGGATGTGTATATCCATTGCGGGTGTAGTACCACGTGGATGGGGAATGGTTGTGTGGGGGGTTGTTGGGGGTGTGGGCTGTGGGGAGCATGGGAATGCCTGTGGTTTCTGAGTAATATTTGGGTAATCTAGGCACCTTTATAAAATGTATACATATATATATAACAAATAACATTTATGTAAACAAATGCACATATATGCATATGTATTATATATCATTTTACAAATAAAATAAATAAATAAATAAATAAATAAATAAAAAAGGGCAATCTTAAAAGTTGTACCACATATCCAGAGAAAGAAACAGGTGCAGAAGGACTGAGAAAATCTGAACAAACAAGGGCTACTCTAAAGACCCAGTGTAAGTTGGAACAAGCATCAAACAAGAGCCTTAACACAAAGCCAATCTACAGTAAAATCCTAGGCAAGAGGGAGAAACTGATCTTCAGTTTCCACATCAAAAAATCAGATGCCTAGACATCAGCAAAAAATTGCAAGCCATACTAAGAAACAGGAAGAAACGGCTCAGTCAAGTGAAAAAATTAAAACTTCAGGGGAGACACAGCCTTTGGAACAATGAATCAAGAAGTTCAAACAAATCTCCTAAATCAATTCTAGGAGATGAAGGAAAATATGGATAGAAATTAACTAATCATGGATATAGAGCTTAAGGATTATTAAGAAGACAATGTGTGAGCAAAAAGAAGAATTAGAAAGTTAAAAAAGAAACATAATAGAAATTATGGGGATGAAAGTCGTAAAAATGGAGATTAATTGAGAGGTTGTGGAGAAATAGAAACACTCATTTGCTGCTGGCAGGAATGTAGAATGGTACAGTCACTGTGGAAGACAGTTTGGTGGTTCCTCAAGAAGCTAAGTATAGAATTGCCATATGATCCAATGGTCCTGTTACTAGGTATATAAACAGAAGAAATGAAAGCAGGGATATGAACAGATATGTGCACTCCAATGTTCATAGCAGCATTATTCAAAATTGCCAAAAGATGGAAGCAACCCAAGTATCCATCAACTGATAAATGGATAAACAAAATGTGGCACATGCATAATATGGAATATTATTCAGCTATAAGAAGGAATGAAATACTAATGCATACAGCAACATGGATGAACTTTGAGGGCTTTATGTTGAGTGAAATAAGCCAGACACAAAAGGACAAATATTGTATGATCTTACTGCTATGAAATAAGTATAGTGAGCAGACTCTTAGAGGTAGAGTCTGGAAGATAAGTTACTAGGAGATAGAATGTGATAGAGAATGGTAAGCTGATGCTTAATCAGTACAGAATTTATAATTAGGTTGATTTTAATGATTTGGAAATGGACGGAGATGATGGCACAGTAATATGAGTGTAATTAACAGTGCTGAACTGTATGTGTGAAGGTGACTGGAAAGGGAAGTTTGGGTCATATATGCTAGAAGGAAAGCTAGAGGATAAAAGAGAGGATTGTATAACACAGTTAACTCTATGGTGGCTGAGGATTTTGGTTAATAATACAAATATAAGAAGGTTCTTTCAGGAGATATAAGAAAGTTATGTCACTAGTACAGGGTGTTGATAGTGACATGGTATATGAGGAAAAATGCACCTAAAGCATATTTCTATGGGATATAAATGTGTCCTTGTCCCATAATTATATTTTCTGGATAAACATAGGTCCACATAGTAACTGCCAAATTATTAAACTTCCCTCCTGGGGAAGTGCTAATAATTTCTCAAATAAGATGGCAAAAAAACCTGGAATATATAAGCCTTGCCTAATAAAAGAAAACAGGCCAATAAGCCAAGCCCTCTATCTTAATGCTTGCACTTATGAAGCTTATTCCTGTAATAATGAAATTAAGCCTAAATATAATTAATGTCTAAGAGTTACCTCCTGAAAACCACCTTGTTACTCAAACATGACCTCCCTCTAAGCTAAACTCTGCAAATAAACTCACTACCTCCCCCATACCCCCACCCGTGTTGTGGGACATGACTCCTAGGGATGAACCTTCCTGGCACCAAGGGATTATTACCAAGTATTAATCAGCAATGCATTTGGAAACGATATTGACCAAAAGGAAAAATATTAAATAAAATAGAGTTTTTATGGCTAAGACATTTCAAAGTGAGTCAGAAAGTCATTCTGGAGGTTAAGCTTATGCAGGTCTCAGGAAGATTTCACAAACTGTAATGGTACACAAAGCCTCAAACAAAAGTGCTCCCAAGGGCTCTAGGAATGTCTGGATACCATAGGCAAGCCACACTTCCTTATGAAATCAGCACCCCCTTGGCAAGCCTATCTGGGAATATATGAAAATCTATTTCCCCAATATAACATAGTTATACTCATTTTTAATTCCCTTAATCATGATTCTTCTCCTTTTATTTGAAACTAAAATTTTCAATGTACCTCTTAAGTATATTTCTCAGAGACTTAAATCTTCAGATTGTTCATACGCCAATTGAGCCCTGAAACCCAGCAGAGTTGCGGCCAGCTCCTACTCTCCAGATCTTCAGGCTTGCATAGAAAACTAACAAAGCAATGATGATGGTCCAGTTCCATCCCAAAAACAAGGAGTATTTTCAACTGCAAGTAAAACAGTTCCATTTCTCTGCCCCATAAATATCTACTTCCCTTCTCAGCCTGAAGCAGTCAGAGTGCACAATGTCCCGAGTCCCTCAATATTGAAGAATGAACAAAAATAAGGGGGAGTATAACCACAGACCAAAGCAGATTTATTGTTATTGTAGTTATTATCTTGTGTTAACAGAGTAACTTGTAATGTTGATATAAAAAATAAAATAAAAATTACACTAGAGACATACAATAGCAGATTTTAACAGGCAGAAGAAATAGTGAACTAGAAGATCAGACAATCGAAATTATACAGTCAGAACAGATAGAGAAAAGAATAGAAAATATTGAGCAGTGTCTGAGGGACTTGAGCGACAGCATGAAATGTGCTAACATATGCATCATGAGAATCCCAGCGGGAGAAGAGAAGGAAAAAGGGGCAGAAGAATATTTGAGGAAATAATGGCTGAAAATGTCCCAACTTTATGAAGACATAAATATACATATCCAAGAAGCACAACGTACTCCAAACAGAATAAATGCTAATAGACTTACTCTGAGACACATACTAATCAGAATTTCAAATGCCAAAGATAACAAGAGAATGCTGAAGGCAGTAAGAGAAAGCAATTCATCACATACAAGGGATGTAAGATTAAGTGCAGATATCCCATCAGAAACCATGGAGGCAAGAAGGCAGTGGTATGATGTATTTAAGGTATTGAAAGAGAAAAACTGCTGGCCAGAAATTAATGATTTGGCAAAGCTGTCCTTCATAAATGAGGGAGAGTTTAAAAACATCCACAGATAAACAGAGACTGAGAGAGTTCATCACCAAAAGACCTGGAGTCCTTCAGGTTGAAGGGAAAAGACAGGAGAAACTGGCTGGGAACAGTGTGAAGAAGTGAAGATCTTTAGTACAGGTAACTAAATAAGTAAATGCAAAACCCAGTAGTACTGTATTCTCAATATATAACTCCAATCTTTAACTCCCATAAGAATTAGAATACAGTTGAATAAGAAATAGTCATAATTCCTGATAATGGATCTGTTAAATTCAAAGAGGTAATGTGGGACAAAAACAATATAAAGGGGGGGAAACTGAGAGATAAGGGAGCGGAGACCATGTATGCTATTGAAGTTAAACTGGTGTCTTTTCAAATTAGTAGATTATAGATGTTGGTTGTGGTGGTGGTTTGAAGCTATATGTACCCCAGGAAAAATATGTTCTTAAATCTAATCCATTCTTGTGGGTATGAACCCATTTTAAGTAGGACCTTTTCATGAGTCTACTTTGGTTAAGTTGTGACCCTCCTCATTCAGGATGGGGCTTAATCTTTTTACCTGTGTCCTTTATAAATGGAATGAATACAAAGGAAGAAAAAGCCACAGAAGCAAGAAGCTGAAAGCAACGAAACCCAGAAGAGAAGGGAGAGACCAGCAGACACTGCCATGTGCCTAGCTATGTGGCAGAGGAGCCAAGGATCACCGGCAGACAGCCTTCAGAAAGAAAGCATCACCTGGATGGTGCCTTGATTTGGACATTTGCTAGGCTTCAAACTGCAAGCTAATAAATTCCCATTGTTTAAGCCCACCCATTTCATGATATCTGCTTTAAGTTGCCAAGGAAACTAAAACAGCTTTGTAATATAAACACCAAAGTAACCACAAAGAAAGTATTTTATAAAATATACAAAAATGGAAATGAGAAAGAAATAAGTCAGACACCTCACAAAAGATCAACTATAGGAAAAAGGAGGCAGCAATAAAGGAAAAGGGAGACAAAAAAGATATAAGATAAAAACCAAAAGGACAAAATGACTGAAATAAGTCCTGTCTTTACAGTAGTAATACTGAACATTAATGGATTCAACTCTTCAATCAAAAGACACAGATTGACAGAAGGGATAAAAAAGCATGATCCAATTATAAGTTGTTTACAAGAGACTCACTTTAGAAATGTCCTTACAGTACAATTTGGCCAGTGCTTGCTTGATCAAACAACTGGTCACCATTACTTGGACAGGTTGACACATGAGCCTAAATATCACATTACCTAACTCATTCTGAGGCACCAATGTCACTTTAGTACTGCAGCCAAACAATTATACTATAAGAGAAGAAAATTACAGACCAATTTCTCTTATGAACATAGATGCAAAAATCCTCAAGAAAATCCTATCAAATCAAATCCAACAGCACATTAGAAGAATTACACTCCATGATGAAGTGAGATTTATCCCAGGTATGCAAGGGTGGTTTAACAAAAGAAAATCAATTAATGTAATACACCACATTAAGAGAATAAGGGGTAAAAAACATATATTCATCTCAATTAATATAGAAAAGGCATTTGACAAAATCCATCATCCTTTATTAATAAAAACACTTAGAAAAATAGAAGGACACTTTCTCAGAATTATAAAGGAGAGATATAGAAAAAAAAAAACACTGCTAACCTCATACTCAATGGTGAAAGACTGAAAGCTTTCCCTTTAAGATCTGGAACAAAACAAAGATGCCCACTGTCACCAGTGTTATTACATGAAGTACTGTAAGTTCTAGCCAGGGTAATTAGGCAAGAAAAAAGAAATAAAAGGCATGTAAATTGGAAAGGAGGAAGTAAAACTTTCACTATTTGCAGATGACATCATCTTAGTTATAGAAAGTCCCCAAAAATCTACAACAAAGCTCCTCAAGCCAGTAAATGAAATCAGCAAAGTGTCAGGTAAAATCAGCATGCAAAGGTCAATAGTGTTTACATACACTAGTAATAAGCAATCTGAGGAGAAAATCAAGAACAAAACTTTCATTTTCAGTAGCAACTAAAAGAATCAAAGATCTAGGAATAAATTTCATAAAGGATGAAACAGACTTACACACTGAAAGCTACAAGATTTTGTTAAAAGAATTCAATGACCTAAATAAATAGAAAGCTCAATGTTGTTAAGATGTGTATTATATCCAAGGCAATTTACTGACTCAATGTGATTCCAATCAAAATTCCAGCAGCCTTCTTTGCAGAAATGGAAAAGTCAATCATGAAATTTATTTGGAATGGTAAGGGGCCCTAAACAGCCAAAACCATATTGAAAAAAGAAGAATGATGTTAGAGGATTCACATTTCCTGACTTTAAAACATATTATGGGAAACGGATGTGGCTCAAGTGATTGGGCTCTTATCTACATATAGGAGGTCCAGGGTTTGATTCCCAGGGCCTCCTGGTGAAAGGTAAGCTGGCCCGCGTGGCGAGCTTGCCTGAGCAGAGAACTGGCCCACATGGAGTGCTAGACCATGCAGAGTTGGTAGTGCATGCAGGAGAGCTGGCCTGCGCAGGAGAGCTGGCCCGTGCAGAGAGCTGGTGCAGCAAGATGACATAACAAAAAGAGACACAGAGGAAAGACAATAAGAGATGCAGCAGACCAGGGAGCTGAGGTGGCATAAAAGATTGAGTGCCTCTCTCTCACTATGAAAGGTCCCAGGATTAGTTCCCAGTGATGCCTAAAGAGAAGACAAGCAGACACAGAAGAACACACAGAGAGCAGACAGCAAGCGCAAAACAATGAGGCAGGAGAGGGAGAAATAAATAAATTAAATAAATCTTTAAAAAAAATAAAAAATAAAGCATATTACAAAGCTACAGTGGGCAAAACAGCATGGTACTTGCACAAGGATAGATATATAGGCCAATGGAATCAAACTGAGAATTCAGAAATAGACCCTCTATGGCCAATTGTTTTTTGACAAGGCTAGCAAATCCACTCAACTGGGACAAAACAATCTTTTCAAGAAATAGTGCTGGGAGAACTGGATGTCCATATACAAAAGAATGATAGGGAACCCCTATCTCATACCATATATAAAAATTAACTCAAAATGGATCAAAGACCTAAATATAAGAACCAAGACTATAAAACTCCTAGAAGAAATCACAGGGAAGCATCTTCAGGATCTTTGTGTTAGGCAATGCTTTCTTATCCTTTACACCCAAAGCATAAGTAACAAAAGAAAAAATAGATAAATGGGACCTTATCAAAAATAAAAACTTTTGTGCATCAAAGGACTTTATCGTGAAAGTGAAAAGACAACATACTCAATGGGAGAAAATATCACACATCTGATAAGTGTTTAATATTCATGATATATAAAGAAATCTTACAATTCAACAATAAAAAGACAAAGGACTCAATTAATAAATGGGCAAAAGTCTTGAATAGACATACAAATGGCTAAAAAGCACATGAAAAGATGCTCAACATCATTAGCTATTAGGATAATGCAAATAAAAACCACAATGAGATGCCCTTTCACATCCACTAAAATAGTTACTACTTAAGAAAAAAACAGAAAATTACAAGTGTTAGAGAGGATGGAGAGAAATAGGAGTATTTTTTGATTGCTGGTGAGAATTTAAAATGGGGCAGCCACTGTGGAAAAGAGTTTGGCAGTTCCTCAGAAAGTTAAGTACAGAATTACCATAGGACCCGGCAATCCCACTTCTAGCTTTATTTTATACCCAAAAGAATTCAAAGCAGGGACTCAAACAGATATTTGCACACAGCTGTTCATAGCAGCCTCATTCACAATTGCCAAAAGATGGAAGCAATCCAAGAGTCTATCACCCAATGAATGAATGAACAAAATGTGCTATATACCCACAATGGAATATTATTCAGTCATAAAAAAGAATGAAGTCCTGATACAGGCGACAACATGGATGAACCTTGAAGACCTCATGTTGAGTGAAATAAGCAAGACACAAAGGGGCAAATACTATATGATATCACTGATATGAAATAATTAAAATAAGCAAACTCATAGAGGCAGAAACTAGAATATAAGTTACCAGGGGACAGTGTGGGTATAGGAAATAGGGAATTAATTCTTAAAATACATAGGGTCTCTATTTTGGATGGTGGAAAAGATTTGGTAATGGATGGTGATGATGGTAGCACACCATTGTGAACATACATAATTAATAGAACTGAATTATGGGTTTGAATGTGGTTAAAGGGGGAAATTTTAGTTTGTATATATGTTACTAGAATTTAAAAAAATTTTAAGTTCATTGGCATGTACAACACAAACAGCTAACCCTAAGTTAAGCCATGAACTATAGTTAACAGTACAATTTTTAAAATATGCTATCACCAATTGTAACAAATGTAACATTCTAATGCATGATGTTAATTACAGGGTGGTATAGGGGAACCTTGTGTTGAAGTAGGATTTTTCTGTAAACCCACAACTTACCTAATAAAAAATTTCACATTAAAAAAAGTCTCAGAAATGGACAAAAAAAAAAACGCTTTCATTTCCTTACAAAAGAAAGATTTGTTCCTTAACACTACAAATTTCAAAATGAGAGCAAGTTGCGTGAGCATATTTTAGTCTTTGGGGATTTTTTACGATGCAAAAACTAAGGTTTGTTCCTATTTCAGAATCATAAAATCTACTCTTCACCTTAAATTTTCTCTATTCTTTGTCCTTTGGCATTATTCCTGATAATTTCCTTTCCTTATTTGGCCCTTTCAGATGATCTTTCATCTCACATAAGCTTACTAGAGCCTTCTCTTTTCATGGATCAATCAAATGAGGGAGGACTCAATTTATTAATTTATTAAGTTTCTTCTGGTAGGGGATAATGGTAGTTGTCTTCAAATATGTAAACATTCTTATGTTGAAAAAAATTATCATCCAAAACGCAGAAGCCTATGATCAATGGGTATAGCTATAGAGAGGTAGGTTCCAACACAACATAAGAAAGAACTTTCTAACCAGTAGGTCGGTCTAAAATTGTCATGGCTGCTTTGAAAAGTGCTGAGTTCTGCCTTGCTCTATGAGTACACACAGAGACTGGATGACCACTTGTAAGGAATGTGAGCAAGGAAAGTTGAGGGTCGGATGATGGTTAGAGCAGGGCCAGCTATTTAATTGATGGGGTCCAGGGGAAAATGAAAATGTGGGGCCCCTCATTCAAAAATTAAGAATTTCAAGATGGTGACAGTAGAACATTAAACCAATTATGGGGTCTTGCTGAGTACAGGGCCCTGTGACATTCCACATTTCACATTGCACATCTCAGCCAACCCTGAGTCCAAGGAGTGACTGTGAACTCAGGGAGGGCTTAGAAGCCTTCCAAAACTGAGAATGTATGAAATGTGTACCAAAGTCAACTATCTTCAATGATAGAATTAAGAATAAGAAGATATAGAGAGTGGTGGATATAGGAGCCTTAAATCTGGATGCAGAGACCATACAGATCTCTGATCTTGAGCCACTGATATCATACTGAAAATGTTTGTGTCATATTTTCTTAGGGAAGTGGATCTGAACTTTTAATTATGAAAGAAGCCTAACACCCTCCCGACAAAAGTCAAGAACTTCTGGTCTAACCCAAGTCCCTCATTTTGTCCGTTAGGAAACTGGAGTTCAGGGGGTAGAAATGACTTTTACAAGGTTGAAGCACTAGTTCCTTTGGATTATTTTAGATTTCTAATCTTAAAGGAGCTTTTACTACTATAACTGAGATGATTAATATAATTACATTTGTCACATCAGTAAATTTTGTTAGCCTTGGCTTTTATCCACTTTGTCATTCTATTTTAATCTTGAACAATAATCTGACTCATATTTTTATGATTATGTAACATTTGTTGTCACTTTATAACTTTAATTTTATGGCATTAACTTCCAAAATACTTTTATTGGCTTCTCAAAAACATGTCGAAACTTGGAAATCGAGACTGTCACTGCTAGCTATTCTGTGGTGCAGCTCTGCAGGACCAGGACTCTAAAGATTGCCTCAAGGCCTGAAAATGGTGATGGTGAAGAAATGGCTATGTAATCAAATTCAGTATTGTTTTGGTGACTTTAATTTGTTATGGGACAATGTTTAAAGGAACAGAGCAAACAGGATGAAGTCTGGTTACCTGTGGAGATAATGACAAAATTCAACAGATTAAACCATATAACAACAGATTTTAATGCAATAATATGTGCATTGAGCAAATCAAAGACAGAACATGTGGAAAACAGTGAAGATAAACTAAAATCAGAGATCTCAAAGCGATCCTCTCCCTGAAGTGACTGAGGAGTATAAAAATGATGTAAACATAGGACTGAACAAGACAGATAGTGTAACTTGTTGTAAACAATGGACTATAGTTAATAGTTCATTTATAAAAATGTTCTTTCATGAATTGTAACAAATGTACTACACTAATGCAAAGTGTTGATAATAGGGTGTTATATGGAACTTTGTATTTTATGCGTGATATTTTTTTCTGTAAACCTACAACTTTTCTAACAGAAAAGAAAGAGAGAAAGAGAAGGGAAGGGGAGGGGAGGAGAAGGGAGGGGAGGGTTGCCCCCAAAGGAAAAATAGACAAAAGACATGATCGTAGAGGTGGGGAAAAGATGCATAAAAAACAGATCTGTTATATTAAATGCTTCCCAGTAATACAACCCTTGATGACATAAAAGGGATTAATATTTGCTTTGTTTGATAGCATTAAATCTGCTAAAGAGTTTGTAGAGAACCCTGGCTAGAAGTACAAAGCCCTGCTAAAACTTTCCAAAGAGCAAGAAAACAAACAAACAAACAAAAAACACAGAAGTTGGCAGAAGATGCTGAAATGAAATCTCTAGATGAAAAGATGGATGCTTGTTGAAATTTTCAGGTGACTTAGACAATCAGACCTGTAGAGAAGATTTGTACATCCTTTTCTCAAATCATGGATAGACTTTGTTAGAGGTGCAAAACGGGATAATTCTATTTAAAGAAAGAGCTAAACAAGCACTGGATAATGCCAAAAGAGGAAAATAATGGTAACCTACAATTAAGAAACAAAGATGTGATGCAGGAAGTGGCAGAAGGAGAGGTGGAGAAAGAAGCATTGAAAAAAAAAATCATAGCTGATCAGCAAGAATCCCTAAACATATGGAAGTCAAAAGGTAATAGATTTAAAGGAAAAGGAAAGGAAAATAAAGACACAGGCCCAGGCTGGCTGTGCTAAAGGAAAAGTACAGTTTCAGGGCCAGAAAATTAAATTTGATGGTGATGAGGAACGTCATGAAAATGAACAAAAAAGGCACTAGTGACAAATGGTGACATTTTGTAGAAATTGTTGAACTTTAGGTGTGTGTGAAGACCACTGCGGAATGCTGAAAAGGCTGCATTTGCCAGCATGCATCATCATGGTCAAGCAGAACAAGGCCCACGTTATTCTCTGCAAGAAAGTTATCCTGGAAAGATACCAGCGCATTCCCCCAAATGCCTTAAACCATAGACACTGATTAATCAATACATGCTACTTCTACCATAGCTTGAAGAAGTTTCCTGGATCTTATTTGGTTTATAATTTAGTGATTCACAAAGATAATCACTGAGGTAAAAAGCCATATTGAACATATATTTTAGGAAAACCAATGTTGGCAATCTGATCTACTCATGGGATTTAATAGAATAAACTGTTATAGGAACTTTGGATTAAGAAAGAGGCTGGCACCATTTTCCACCCTCGTATTACTCCATGACTTTGCAAAATTAAGTAAACAAAAAAATCTAATCAGAAATACTAACATCTGTAGAATAAAAATCAGCAAATATCTGCTTTAAATATTATTTTTTACATTTCTTCATCAAGCTTCTTTATTGTCCATTGAGCATCTTTTCCCTTAGAGCTCAACATGAGAAAATGTTGGTAATTATTTTCTCCACTCTTCTTTGATCTCTCCTCACTAGCATTTTCCTGGTTTGGCCAAAGAATTATTTCCAGTTCACTCTGGACTCCTTAGGCTTCCTCAGCTCATTCAGGTCTTCAGCTCTATATTATGTTTTTATATTATAGTCTTTTTATAAATTTCTCATTTGATCTCTACAAGTACCCCACAGTGTGGCAAATTGTATCTTTAAAGATGGCCATATCAATATATCTCAATCCATATGTTCTTCATATGATGTTGACACTCTTCCATCAAGAGGTGAGGTCTATGTTTGCTCCTCTTGAATATGGGTAGGCCTGGGTCTACAGAGGAAGTGACTCTATGGCTTTTGAGGCTACAACACAAAAGCTACTCACTCACTCTTGGGACATGGGAGACATTGGGAGCTCTCAGCTGACATGTAAGAAGTCCAGCTACTCTGAAGCTGCCATCCTGGAAAGGTCACCTGGAGAAACCATGTAATGAGAGAGACACTTAAGGACAGCCTCCTCCCCCCATTTTCTCCAGTCCCAACTGTTTGAATCTTCCCAGCCCAGGCACCAGACATGTGAGTGACCAAGCCTTTAGATGAATTCTAGCTTTGCCACCCCATCCCACCCCATCTTCATGCCACCACAGCTGATTCCAAATAGAGCAGAAATAAACTATCCCTTCCTATACTTGCCCTGACTGCAGATTTGTTAGCAAAATAAACATGTTCTTGTTTTTAACCATGAAGTTTTAGGTCATTTGTTATGTAGCCACAGTAACTTGAACATTAGGTGATAATATTTTTAAGATTCTCTTTGTTACAGGTAATAGAATAGCCACATTATTACTGGTTTAAGCTGAAAAGCAAATACGTTGGCTAACATAATTGAAAAGCCCAGAGCTAATGTTGATTTAGACGTGATTTTAACATGGGCCTTATATAATGTCACCAAGGCCCAGCCCCTTCACATCTCTGTACTCTACTTGCCCCTGCGCTGGCTACACACTCAGGTTCTGAATGGTGGGCAAGAAGTTTGCAGCAGCTCCAGACATTTACCCTGACAGATTCAGGTTTAGCAACAGCAGCAGAGAGAAATCCAATTCAACAGTTCAAATAGAGGTCTTAAGCATAATCCCATTGGCAAAATTCATTTTGTCCCCATCTCTGATATGCTGATGTAGCAGTTTGGCAGTTTGATGTAATTATGAATTCCAAAAATAGATATTGGATTATGCTTGTAAACTGGTCTGCTAATCTGGGCATGATTAAGTTATGATTAGGGTATTAACTGGGCCATGTCAGTAGGGTTTTGAGCCCCACCCCTTGGTGGGTAGAGAATCAAATATAAAAGGCATGGCAAAGGACAGAGTTGTGGTAGTTTTGATGTTGGAGTTTTGATGCTGGAGCCCGGGGAGGCAAGCTGACAGAGGAGCTTGGTCATGAGGAAGGAGAGAAGGCCCCAGGATAGAGACAAGCCATTTGCCTGATAGTCTACAGCTGGCCTTGTGGAGCGAGGCAGAGCCTAGAGAGCCTCATGGTCTACAGCTGACCTTGTGGAGGAACTAGAGGAGCTAAGCCCAAAGAGAAACGGAGCCCCAGGAAGAGAGAAACCTGAAGCCTGAACCCTGGCAAATGTCGGCAGCTGTCTTGCTCCAACATGTGGCAATGGACTTTGATGAGGGAAGAAACTTACGATTTATGGCCTGGTAAATGTGGGCTTCTACCCCAAATAAATACCCTTTATAAAGACCAACAGTTTTCTGGTATTTTGCATCAGCACCCCTTTTGGCTGACTAATACAGAATTTGGTACCGAGGAGTGGGGAAGTGCCATTTTGCTTTACCACGTGGCAATAGACATTGGTGAAGGAAGAAACTTATGCTTTATGGCCTGGTAACTGTAAACTTCTACCCCAAATAAATACCCTTTATAAAGACCAACAGATTTCTGGTATTTTGCATCAGCACCCCTTTGACTGACTAATACAGCTGATCAGCCAGGCTAGAGGAAATCCAGGAGTGAGTTCAAATCCACCAAAAGTAAAGGAACCAAGAATAAGAGAAGGATATTCCCAAATAAAGAAATTTCTAGCTACTGGTACCAAAAGAAGGGTTAATGGATAGCTAGCCGAATAGCCACAGAAGCCTAACATATCCCCAGGCTGTGTATGAGAAAACAGATTGCCACAATTTTCATTACTTGTTGGCTTACAACTAGTTGAGTAACTTCCTTATTCCTCACCCCACAATGAACTGAGTCAGAATTTGAGCAAAGGTCTGTCTGCCTGATGCAAAAGTCCATTTTCTTTGCTCCAAACCATGATATAATAGCATTTTCACACTCTTTACCCTCTTTTCTTTTGATATCTTACACAACACACGGCAGAAGAGAGAAATTCAAGTAGAGAGAGAAATTTTCACTCTCTCTACTGTCTTTTCTTCTGATTTCTTATACTTCATACAGCAGAAAAGAGAAAATCAAGAGAATTCCTTACTGTTGAGACTAGAAACTTCCTGTGAAAAATTTCTCTAAGCAGAGAGAAGTAGCTTTCAATTATACTCTATTTTTTCTCTTTCTCTAAACTTTCTCCAGAATACTAGTTTCCATACACCAGTACTTTTACATCAGCCCGGTATCGCAAGTATTAGCTTGAGAGTCTATACAGAAAAAATGTCTTCTGAACTAGTTTTTAAGGGACTTACTTTATAGCAACACTTTCTTAAAGTTCTTGAATCAAATTTTAAGCAATTTCCATCACAGTATGTGGAATTACCCTTCATTATAATATAATGAATCTTGGCTCAACCCTAACCCTTGTAACAGGCAAGTGAATTCCTTGGCTGCAAGTGGAAAGGGGGCTTTTGATCCCTTCCATGTACCACTCACACCTTGCTCCTAAAGCAGTACACTCACTGCTTACTAAATTGATGGCCCATTCATCAACTGGCAAATGAACTGAATAAACAAATAGATCTACTCCTGATGCAGGAAGTGCAAGCTACTAGAGTGGAGGGTCTGAAGCAGTGGCAGGGATGGAGGAGAAGGTCACAGCAGGAAAATCACATGTGGACTTCATCAAAAAACGTGTGCCTGCTCTCCACTCACTATACCACCCTACTCCTGGGTATCAGAACGGGGGGTGGGGGGAGGGGGAAGAAATGGGAAGGCCAGGCATATTTATTTGGGAATATTCCCCAGGTTATCAGAGGTTAGTCTGATACCCACTGTTCCACAATCATGCAGGAAGAAACAACAGTTCCATAGGCTAACAGGAGCCAACCTTCAGGGGGAGAAGGGAAAGAGGGAGAGGGGATCAAGCTTAAAATTAATATTTTCTTTAATTGGGATGATACAAAAAATGAGAAACAGAAATAGTTTGCTTAGTCTTGCCAACTAAATGGGCAGAAGCTATTAAAGGATCAGAAATGTGGAATAAAGATATTAAAAAAACAAATGAACATGTAACAAAGATAGTCAATGACTTAAAGAAAAGAAGAAAGGTGGAGAGTAGAGAAAAGAGGAAGTAAAGAGCTTGTTCTGAGACGTCAGAGTCCAGATATGGAAACTTACAAGAGACTGCTGACAGTAAAATGGAATTACAGACATTACAGACACACGACCAGGGAAAACCCTTGGGGCATGGTTCCAATTTTATTTTTCAGGGAGTGGACAGACTTGAGAAGGAGCAGAAAAGAAGAATTGCATAATAAGTTTAAGGAAGTTTATAAGAAAAGAAATATTCGAGAAAAAGAAATCAAAAGAAAAGAACAGCATAAAAGTACAGAATCTAGGGCTCTTTCTATTTAAGACATCCTGATTCCTGAGTATATGAGGCCACCATATATTTGGTGGAGGTTGCACAAAGTTAGGTTTATAGACATCAGAGATATGTCTGGGAGGGAGAATTAGAATTAAATAAGCCAAGCAGCCAGTTAATTAAACTCCAGAGCTCCTATATAGAATTTCAAAAACTTACTGGGTAAAGCACTTTTTGAGGAGGTGCTGTAGGGGACTTTCTTAATATTTTCCTGAGGGAAATGACTAATCAGCAAGGGAAAACAACACAGACCAAAGGCACTGCTGAACGTTTGTGTGTACTTTGTGTACTTTCAACTCAGATAAAATCATGCACGTTTCCAAAGTTCTTACTACATAGTTTTTTCAAAAAATGTTTCTTTTTCAGTTCCACAGATGTTCCATTATGCAATTTTTCAACATGACGTGATTTTCAGTCTTGCTTCATTATTTCTTACTGCAGTTCCCATAATTTAGTCATCACTGTACTGAATGAGCCACGTAGAAACTCTGGAGACAATGATGCAGAAAGGCTAGTGGTTCCAGCTTCAAATCCTGTTTCACCACTCCCTAGATGTATGGTTCAGAACAAATTACATCATCTCTCTGTACCTTTAAGCAATCCCTACCTTACAAGATTGGTGTGAAGAGTAAATTAGGTCATTTTTGTAGAATGTTTGTCACAATGCCTTGTACATAGTAAGTGCTCAATAAACAGCAGTTGTTTTCCTCGTCCTCCTCCTTTTCTTCCTTCTCCTCCTCCTCCTCTTCCTCCTTCCCCTCCCCATCCTCCTCCTTCTCCTTCTTCATCTTCTTCAGAATAATCCTTTCCCAAAAGAGAAGGAAGAAACTATTACTAGGGTTAGGCAGAAAGAGCAGGCTTAGTCTAGTTTCTAAAACAGGGATAATAAAAACACAAGTTGGTTGTGAATGTTAAATGGAACAGCATCTCTAGAGTACCCCTCACAATGCCTGACACATGCTCCATGCGCTTATCAAGGGCTGTTTCCTTCTCCCACCCATCTATTTTCAAATCCCCTTAAAACTTGAGTGGGGCTGTCGGGAGTGCTTCATCTATTTGGGCTCTTCAAGCATTTTCTCACACAAAGCATTTTGAGAAAGATATTCAGAAATGATTTCAGACAACCATTTAAGAGCTTTTAAAAATTCTAACTTAAACCTATTTGGTGTCTAGACACAAACTATATCTTATATACTAGTAATTAAAATGGAAACATTGTGGAGATAAAAAAAATAACTTCATATTTATTCATACTTAAAAATTGTCTGACTCTCAGCAGGCTTTTCCAAAAAGGAAGCATACAATAATTCAACATTTATTATGAAATTGAGTTCCTCATTTTTTCCATACCCCATTCAGGACCACGTTTTTTCCTTTAACAGATATACATAGCTTTGTAAATATTTAAACTTGTAAATGCCTAACTCTGCAAATACTTCTTTCCAAGTGGTTTCAGATGACACTTATCTCACTGATATTTTATTCAATCTTATAGAAAATCCTGCATTGGCTCCACCTATTTTTTACCAGTTTCAGTCAAAACGTATTTATTTACTTCTGTTATTTCCTGTAAGCTAAGAATTCTGAGCTGAAAAGGGACATTGGCATCATTTAGTCCAAATCCTTCATTTTACAGAAGAGAAAAATCTGCCTCTCACTTACTGTTATTCTATGTTATGCCTTAAGAATGGGTAGAATATACATAGCCAACCTGGATTTTAGCTTCATGATTATACCAGCTGCTGACAGATCTTTTCTCTGCTATTTTGTCATGATGCCTGAAGTTCTCACCCTTAGCTATTATATCCTATTAAGGCATTAAATTTCCCCACCAAAATTTGACTTTAATTAGCTATTAATTCTGATTCATTTATTTCAAGGGAAAATATGTACAAATCATATAGTAATACCCTATTGTAAAGGGACATTGAATAATGATTTTAAGGGATAGAGAAGAAAACAGGAAAAGTTTGATTTCAGCCAACATTTGTAGAACTTATATTCCTTCCATGCACTGTGCTACCTAACTGGGATTCCAAGATGGAGCATGGTTTGCCCTCAAGGCCAACCCAGCCAGGAAGTATTCTAGTGAAAAACAAAGCACAGCACAAAGAGTTTAGAAGTACAATAGAGGTGTTTATAGAATAATGGGGGATGGGGGGTACAAAAAATGGAAGATATTTGTCCTTTCTGAAAAGGTAGACGACTAGAGAAGATCATATTTGAGCCTGGCACAGAAGGATATTTGGCATTTTATGGAGTACCAGTATGTATTCTGAGCCAGGCTGGCTAGGTTTGAATCCCACTGCCACTTACTGACCTTAAGGAGAGATATAGGCTCTCTGTGCCTCAGTTTCATCATCTGTACAATTAATAATAGTATCTTGTACATTTATTACAAGTAATAAATAAGGTAATATAAAGCTCTTAGAAAAGATCCTATAGCATTGTCAGCGTTCAAAAATATTAGCGATTATTATTATTTTGCCACATGGAAAAATGGAATTAAGGGTCAGAAACTGGACCACAGCACTTGCTTAGTGCTGGGTAAAAATGGACCCTTTAATAGCTCTAAGTGGATATTGATGATCATTCTATATCAACAACCAGCAGTGGAGCCTGGGAACACCCACACTGGAGGTAAATGGAAATCATACCATAGCACCCCCACCACATTAAATACCGCAAAGCAAACCCTATGTATTTAATGCTAGGATTTATCCTTATTAGAACTGAGCTTCAGATGAAATATAAGTAATTGAAAAAAAAATCCTTTGGAGGGAGTGGATTTGACAGCAAAAGGACTTTGGAACATTGAGATGGGCAAAAGGGGTACCAAGGAAGGGGAAAGGATACAGAAAGGGGAGATTGAAAGTCCACATTACCTACTTAACAACTAAGTCCCAATTCTTGGCACTTGGAAGTATGGTGAGGAGATACTTTGATGTGTGCAGTGTGGCTATCCCTGGGCAATTGAATGAGGCAGACATAGAAGTACTTTGGCATTGAGCTGGTAAGGGAAGTAATGTCAAAGTGGAAATGGGATCTGAAAGAGGGGAGGGAGAAGACAGTGTTCTTTACCATTTGAGCTGACCTGAACACAGAGATTTTCATGAAAAATGGTAAATCCAATCATCACTCAAGGAACCTCATGCCTGGATTTGGGTTTTTGTTGAGAAGTGTTGGTATCACATAGACATATTTGGCAAGTCCTTTCTTATAACCCAACATGGGAAGACAAGATTGATGTGGAAGGTTGTGCTGTGGTCTGGGGGCTATTGAAAGTTCAACATTTTCACTCCATAAAACTCAAGACTGAATAGTTTCTCAGTAAATCTATTGTAGCCATAGGAATATTCCTATGCAGGAATATTCAGGGCCATTGCATATGGTGGCAGAAGTTGTGCCCTGCCTGCATGAGGTCTCCAGGCTGAGGGGATGAGTGGGGCAGATGTAGCCTGCTTTGTTCACCAAGATGTAAAAGAAGAGCCTTTTTCTAACACACAAAGTTTCCAAATGAGTTAATAGTGGCTAGGGGATTACTGTTAATTCAATTAATCCCAAGGCAAGATATTATGCTTGTGTTTAGAAGCCATTTGTACCTAAAAACAAACACTGAAATCATACTAGGCACCACAAGATGAGCACAGTATGAGAGGCATGTGGACATGGGGACTGAGACTGACTGGAGGAAGAGGAGATTCATGTCTCTCATCTCGTCTCGTCTCGTCTCATTTCATCTTGTCTCACACTTCATGTCCTGCATTTATCACTGGGTGGAATTTACATGGACTGTAAAGTATGACCCCTCTCTCTCTCCCTTTTTCACTCTCCCTCTCTTCTCTTGGTGTCAGGATACTGGCAGATACTCTCAAAATGGGTGATTAAAGAGAGCTTAATGAAGGAACTGTTTACAAAGGTATGGATGGGGTTAAGGGAATCCAGCAAGGGATGGTGATGCAACTCAGAGTTGGCAACCCCTAGGCCAGAAGTGACAAGGAAGGAGTAGTTACCAAAATTTCCAGGGAGAGCTGTGGCTGAAGAGATGAGCTACAGAGTAGGAACTATGACTGTCTATAAAGAAACACAGCCTTGGCCAAAGTATGCCTTGTTAGGGGATTGCAGGGATCTTGTCCTCTCTCTCCGTCTGTCCCCTAGCCCTCTCATCCCCTTCTGGTGTCACCCACTGGCTGCACATAACCAGTATTCAAAAGGCAAGGGAGCCTAGTTGATAAATCCATGGAGATCAGAGCACGCAGCATGGAGCAGAGTAGGGAATGTAAGTGAAGGGTCAAATGGAAGACAACTAGCACATCGGTTTTAATTCCTGTGGGTTGTGTGCTTATGATGTGACACCACTGTACTGCATGCTCTTTATTTATCTACTTTAGACATTATTTATTGACTTACTGGTATGATAAATGAAGATTTAACTCAGTTACATAACCCCTTTCTACCTTCTTTCTCAAGTTTAGTCATTGTACCATTATTTTTAGTTTCTATATTGGCAAGATAACCAATATAGATATGTTGCTTTAAATACTAGGCAAACTTAGCTTCTTGTTTCATCAACTTTCAACAGTATCTCCTGGCTCCTGCTATGTAAGATAAAGATACTAACACTTTCACTCTTTCCTTTACTTTTTCTTTTCCACTTCTCAACTTCTGTTAGTTATACCAATAATTATTGCATTGTCAAAGTTGAAAGCATTTACATTCTGTTTAGTAACCTTAATTAAATCTTCTGGGTTTTGTCTATAATTTGATTAAGAAAATTGAAAATCAATAAACAGCATTTGTATTATCCCAACCATCTAAATTTTATCTCTGCAGAGTCAAGTAGTGATGAGTATGTTAGGATTACATTTTCTTCCATGTAGTGCTACTGTCACAACTCTTGTGCCATTCTGTAGTCGATATCAAATGGATTCTCTTTTCTTACTCTCCACCAATTATTCAAAATCATTATACATTTTTTGTATATTTAGACCATGACATTCTTACCTAGCTTTTTTGTTTCTCTAGTATTTCTGATTGCTTTTAAATTTTCTTATAAAGAAGAAATATCTCCCTTCTTCCCCACGTTATCAATAGAGTCCAGCTGCTTACTGATGCTAGCTATTACATGGAATTCATTCTATTTTTCTTCTTCTTGAAAATACTGTCTTTCCGTTTTAATTTGGATTTATAGCTTTCTAGGCCTGCTGAAGAACTGTCATTTGAGATTTCTTTTGTGATAATTATGATAAGAATTGTAATTGTATTACTTTGTTAGTTCTATCTTTTCTTTTATCCTACAATGTCCTTTTCCTTAGCATAAACTTGCTAAGAAAATATGAAGTAACATGCAAAACAGATACTAGATGACAATTTTTGTTGTTGTTGCTATTTTTTTATTTCTTTATGTGCTACATTTTTCCACTTAATTCTAGAATGTTTTGTCTGGTTAATGTGGAATGGGTCTTTGTATATTTTGCTGGCTGATAAAGATGGGGTACCAACCATCAGTTACAGATTAGCTCATCTTTAGATGTAATGTACTCTAGAGACCATGTCTTTAATTGCCTTGAGGAAAGATAAACTTTTGTTTTCTTTTTTTTTAAAGATTGATTGATTGATGCCCCCTCCCCCACCCCCTTTCGCCGTTGTTTTGCGCTCACTGTCTGCTCTCTGGATAAACTTTTGAAAGTCATGTGTATTACTCCAACTACTCATATGCGATTGGTTTGAACTGTTTGGATCTACGCAGAAACCACTGTCTGCAGACATGAAGTAAGCATCAATGATGGAAGTAAGAACAGCCTGTCCTCTTCCCCACTTATCTGCGAAGTGAATCCGACTTTAGGCAAAACATTCAATCCCACAAAGAGTGCCAGGGGAGATATAAAACAACATTGGCAAAGAGTCCTTGATTTGAAGGACTTCATCCCCTAAAAAGCATGTACCACAAATGTATTTTTTTTTTTAATTTTTTTATTTGTAAAATGATATATAAATACATATGCATATATGTGCATTTGTTTACATAAATGTTATTATATATATATATACATTTTATAAAGGTGCCTAGATTACCCAAATATTACTCAGAAACTACAGGGATTCCCATGCTCCCCAGTTTTAAAAAGAAAAAGGCTGTGCAGATAATGGTAGAATAATGATGTTAAGAGCAAACGAGCTAAATGGCCCTGCTCCATTTCATTATCATTCCCTGAGCTAAAAAAATAAAAAACAATTGCCAACATGCACCCACCTGAACAATGCTTGACAAGACATAACTTTCCTAAGCATTGTGAAGACACTGAAACAGAGGTTAAGTAACTTTCCAAGGACAAATGAATACTAATGGTGGGTAGAAAGTTGACCAGATCTTTTTCAAAAGCATTTAGGAAGAGCCAATTAACAAATATTTACTAGTACCTACTGCTTACTGATAATAGTTAGCAATTGCTATAACTGCAGCAGCAAATACCTTAGAAGAAATTTTTCCTGGAAGTTTTGCCTTTTGTTTTGTTCACCTTTCACTATTACAGTAACAGAAACCCTATTTAATAGGTTATCCCCTAATTTTTGTTAGAATAAGGAATTCCCAACTTTCAAAATGCCTATATCTTTCGAAGTTTTAAGCAATCAACCTCAACCTCTGAAGTGGTAGAAATGAAAATGGAAAAGGGAAGTTTGAGGGCAAGAGATCGAAGTGTAAATTTAAGAAAAGAATATGCTTAAATACTAAAAGAGAAGAAGAAAGAGTATCTATGCAGAACCGTGTGAAGTAAGATTCTTATAAAGAGAAAGGAGACTTTAGAAAGTACTGAACTTTCAGTACTTTGAAAGAAATATGTTCTCAAAATCCCAGATTATGATTATGTTATTATGTTTTCTCTCATTCTATGATTTTCCTATTGTATTTGGATATAATTATGTGCCAGCATCACATTTGGAACGTACATTTATGTACATTATCTTAGCATTGTTACATTTTATGGTGACTTGCAGTTTTAAAAAATTATATAATGACATCCTACACACACACACACACAGTTGCTCTCACACACATAATTGAAAAAACTGTCATGAAATTTTGCTAACCATTACCAGTTACAAAGCATTCTAGTTGTTTTTTCTATTCTATTCCCTTCTTTAAAAAAAAACAAAACAAAAAAAAAAAAAATGGATTGCTTTCCATTAAACTGATTTCATGACAACCATGGGGTCATAACCCATAGTTTACAAGATCCTGTATTTTCTCATTTAATCCATATCAGTCCTGTGAGGTACATACTAATAATCCTGTTTTTAAAGATGAGGACATTGAGACTATGAGTAGTTAACTTTCCAAAGACGAATGAATAGTACATGGTAGGTAGAGAGTTGAGCAGATCTTTTTCAAAGGCATTTAGGAATAGCCAATTAAATATTTACTAGTACTACTCTAGACTTAGCATTGTGCTAGGAACTTTGAGACCCATAGTAAACTTTGAGACCCATTGTGCTAGCATTGTGCTAGGAATTTTGAGAACTAAAATAAATAAAATTTTCCTCTTTCAAAATGCCTACACTCAGCCAGCGGAAGGCTGCTGAAGAAAATCATGCAACAATGATTATCAACTTTACCTGCACCTTCAGCATGGCCCCCAAATTTAGTTATGTTCCTCCGGTCACCTTCTTCCAGGCTCCCTAACAACTATTTCAAAGGTTCTCCTTTCTCCTCAGACTTCCTACTTGTCTACTGTCCTCATTCTAAGCAGATGACTTTGATTCACACATCATCAAGGAAAGAGAAGCTGTAAGTCTGGAACTTTTTTTTGCATCAATTGAGATGATCATGTGGTTTTTCCCCTTCAATTTGTTAACGTGTTGCATTACATTAACTTTTTTCTTATGTTGAACCACCCTTGCATACCAGGAATAAAACCTTCTGGATGGTGATGTATAATTGGTTTTTGTTTGTTTGTTTTGTTTTTTGGGTTTTTTGTTTTGTTTTGTTTTTTGTTTTAGGTATCAGGGTCAGGGATTGAACCCGGGACCTCATTTGTGGGAAGCCAGTGCTCAACCACTGATCCACATCAGTTCCCTGAGTTTGTTTTTTGCTTTTGTTTGCTTGTTGTTTTGCTTTATTATTTTTAGGAAGCACCAGGAACCCAACACGGGACCTCCCATGTGGGAAGCAGGCGCTCAACTGCTTAAGCCACATCCACTCCCTATAATTGTTTTTATATGCTGTTGGATTTGATTTGCAAGTATTTTGTTGAGAATTTTTGCATCTATTTTCATTAGAGAGGTTGGTCTGTAATTTTCTTTTCTTGGAGTATCTTTATCTGGCTTTGTTATTCATAAATGTGTTTCATAAAATGTGTTGGTAATTTTCCCTCCTTTTCAATTTTTTGGAAGTGTTTAAACAGGATTGGTATTAATTCTTAAAATGTATGGTAGTGTTTACCTATGAAGCCATCTGGTCCTGGGACTGATTCAATCTCTTTGCTTGTGACTGGTTTGTTGACTTCCTGAATTTCTTGTATAGTCAATGTTGGTTGTACATTTCTAAGAATTTGTCCATTTCATCTAGGTTGTCTACTTTGTTGTCAAACAGTTTCTCTTAATATCCTCTTATGATTCTTTTTATTTCTGTGGTCATAATATTTCCTGTTTCATTCCTGATTTTATTTATTTGCATCTTCTCTTTTTCCTTTGTTAATCCAGCTAAGTGTTTGTCGATTTTATTGATCTTCTCAAAGAACCAGCTTTTGGTTTTGATGACTTTCTCTATTGCTTTTTGTTGTTGTTCTCAATTTCATTCATTTCTGCTGTAATATTTGTTATTGCTTTCTTTCTGCTTGCCTTGGGATTGGTTTCCTGTTCTTTTTCTAGTTTCTCCAGTTATTTAGTTAGTTGTTTGATTTTAGCTCTTTTTTTTTTAAATATAGGCATTTAGGGCTATAAATTTCCCCTCTCAGCACTGCCTTCACTGTATCCCACAAGTTTTGATATGTTTTATTCTCATTTTCCTTCATCTTGGGATATCTGCTAATTTCTCTTGCAATTTCTTCTTTGACCCACTGATTGTTTAAGAGTGTCTTGTTTAATCTCCATGTATTTATGAATTTTCCCTTTTTCTCCCTGTTATTATTTCCAGTTTCATTCCATTATGATCAGAGAAGGTGCTCTGTATAATTTCAATCTTCTTGACTTTATTGAGATCTGTGTTGTGGCCCCACATGTGGTCTATCCTGGAGAAAAAAAATCCACAAGCACTCAAGAAGAATGTAAAACCTACTGATTGGGGTACAATGTTCTGTATATGTCTGTCAGGTCCAGCTCGTTTATCATACTGTTCAAGTTCTCTGTTTCCTTGTTGATCTTCTGTCTAGTTGTTCTATCTATTGATGTGAGTAGCTTGTTGAAGTCTCCAACTATTATTTTAGAGACATCTATTTCTCTTTTAGTTTTGCCAGAGTTCGCCTCATGTATTTTTGGGAACCCTGGTTAGGTGCATAGATATTTATGACTGTTACTCCTTCCTGGTGTATTATCCCTTTTTAAATATATAACAGCCTTCTGTATCACATAACATTTTTGCATTTAAGGTCTGTTTTGTCTGACACCAGTATAGCTATTCTTGCTCTCTTTTGGTTACTATTTGCATGAAATATCTTTTTCCAACCGTTCCCTTTCAATCTATTTGCATCTTTGGATCTAAGGTGAGTCTTTTGCAGACAGCATATGGATGGCGCATGTTTTCTTT